>PKRV01003586.1:0-30841 GCA_003709505.1 Hyphantria cunea | reverse complement strand
ATATATAACTATCCATAACCCGGCCAGGCGTACAATGTAGCGACTTTTAATTGATCGGATGTCTGCCCAGGCTCGTTGGACTACCCGCACAAATTGATGCTACTACAAGCAGACTCAAGAATTTATGCAAGAAAAGTCTTTCAGTTATTTATCGTCACGATTAAATAATTAACATATTTAATATCACAGGAGAAGATAGTAACTATTTTTAAATCCTATTCTATGAATGTGTCCACCGTTAACGTTTAGCTAGTGAAAAACAGCTCCTTATTGTATGCGTGACTTGAGAAGACCCTATAATAAACGAATATTCGATCTTTCCGTAACTCCGTCCGTCCGTCACACATTTATTTAGTCGTATAGGCACATACGACTAAATAAATGTGTCATTTGATTTAAAGAATTTTGTAACATTACCTATATTGGTTTTAAAGTGCACCTATAAAATAACAAATGTTAGATGTTCGCAACACAGGAAGTCATTTTCACGTAAATACCATTAAATTGCAATGCTGTAAATGTCTACAAAATAATTTATCTACCACAGTTTTTTTATGTTCCCAACATCATTGGACAAGAAAAGACCAGAAAGGACGCAAAAAACAAATGTAAAGTACCGGGGATCGCATTTACCCCTGGAAGGGTTTGTTGTGATTAATTTCAAGAATGAATTTACATTGATGAATGGTGAATCAATTCCAAGGTTCACTGGTAGGTACAAAAAGAATTCCTTTACTGTTATAAAATGAGACTTCATGCTTGGTTTACTCAAGTAATAATATTTTAACTACAGTGTATTCTCGTTTGAGTTTCATTTTTTATATATTCTACATTTTCGGATTTGTAGATAAATCTACTAGCATTTTATTGTAATACCAGTGATTTGTTATATTTTTATAGGTGTGGCGACTTCCACATACAACGCATAACAAAAACTACTGCAGCGTCATCTATCGAAGATACGTCGAACTACGGAGTAACTAAGAAAACGAAGAATCTATTAATCCTGAATCGCGCAATAGAAGTTCACGCGCCGATTGGCATATATACAACTTTCTAACATCAACCGTTAAGTCGTGGCTCGCCAGGCATGATTACGCCTGGTCGGCGGATCCCTTTGTGTTGGAGGGATTTGACACAAACTCTTACTCTTTATCTATCTAAAAATCGAGTTACTTTTCTCGGTATTATATATATACTTATCATATCGCGGTACACTTCAGTTTTTTTTTGTACAACCTAAGAAAAATTTTATATCAAGACAAGCTAGCGTACGTATCCATATAATATGGGTCGGATTTTATAGACACACCAAAATGAAACAATTTCATATAGTATATAAACAAATATTTAAGACGTGGTTAATTTTAATTTATATTTAATTCTTATATTTAACTGCGGTACGTGAAATATTTCCAACATATTTCTGTAAGTATGTAATTAGAAAATCGTACAATTTATCTAATATGTATGTATAGTAACCATAACTCGCTAAATAAAAAGCTGTTATCTCGTTAGTTTAATTATCTTTGATGTGTTATTTTTAAACAAGATAGCTATCTGGCTGACTAATGTCGCTACGAACTGCTTACATAAGGTTGAAATCAGATTCATGACACCGCACATCGTTCTACGTGTAAGGGCTTCATAACTCTTGTCTGCGTAAGGCCTCGTACGCAAAGTATGCAGAAAATTGAGTCTAGAGAGCCTACTTTTCGCAATATACGAGATATTCGAAATTCAAGCTATAGATACATATTCATTCATTAAAAGGAGTACTTCATATCTAAGTTACCTTTAATATAAAATAGCTAAACCTCGGGGTGTTACCCGCGGTACAACAATAACCGCGGATAACGCCGCGGCGCAAAGTTAAACAATAAACCTACGTAAAAGTGTTCTATGTCAGTCTCCCGGTTATAGCTCCTCACCAATTTTCAACCAAATCGATTCTTGACTTATATAAAGATAACCAAACAACACAATGGGAAAATAAGTCATAAAAATCAAACACAATATGCGTAAATGATTAATTCGGCTGACTAGAAAAAATAGCACTAGATCTAGTTTCAAAATGACTGTTACGAGTACAACTCAAAAACTTTGCTCGGTGAAAACCTACCCTAAGTATTATCCACCACTTCGTAATTGGTACGTCTAGAAAACAGCGTAAAGTAATTAAAACGCTGAATATAGAAGCCGTATCTATTATGTGCGGCGAACCCACCTCAATTCAATTATTATTTAAAACAAGATAAACAGATAATATAGTATATGAGCCGATGAAGATCGACTTACAGTATCTGATAACCAGGTCGAACTTTTTTGTGAAATAATCATTAATGAACATATCTATGATAGCTTGCCTATCGCCATGACTATTTTCAAAATTAAATTAATATTTAACATACTTTTTTCATTCCTTTCTCTCTATTGAGAACAAACTAAATTTAGTCCCAAATGTTAATTTTCTATACAGAGAATATACATATTCTATATAGAGATAATATAAGTAGGCTTGCTTACTTACTTCTATATAGCTTCCTGGCAATATATATGAACAGGTAAATTAATATAGGTCAATAAATACACCGAGCTAATAACTAATCGACATTGGTGTCAAAAAAAAGGTTATTTAATAAGTTATCTAAAGGTTTGAGTGAGAAAAAAAAGAATTAACAATAAAAATTATAAAATAACAGTCATGACGTTTTGTCATCATAGATGTGTTCATTAATTATTACAATTTTAAAAAACAAAGTTTGATCTGGTTTTCAGATGGGTGTAAATCGATTTTCCCCGGTTCTTAGACTAATAGGTTGTAAACAATGTCGGGTCAATAACCTTATAACAATACCGCAATAGACGCTTGTGTCATTTAGTTAAACCTATACTACTGAACGCTTCTATTGCTCTAGACTAGAGCACCGTGCCAAGCCCAAAATAATACATTTCAGACGTCTTTAATAAAATATCTTGCAAAGCTTGAATAGCAAATAAACAACAAGTGTTATTTATTTGTAAAGTAATGTATAAAATTTTTCTTTCTTTGAATTTTAAAATCTTCAGATTTAATTAACTAGTTATTGAATAAAATTTCACTTATATGATGTGTTGCGGTAAAATACTTGTTTTACCTTTTAGGTAAAATTTAGTTTATTACATACACACAGATATTTACATTAGACAACACTTATATTATATTAAAATATTCATTAAAGAAAATTTTCAAATGTAATGCAAACAAATTTACCCATTGTCATTGCCCAGAAACCACAGAAAAAAGTATCAAAAAAAAGTAAAAAATCGAAAATCAACAGTTCAACGGGAGTTGGAGAGTCCCAGGCCCATTCAGGCCCACCTCAGTGACCCACCTGTAGTTGCAGACGGCGCTGAAAATAACTTGGACAGGCTATAAACCTGAAAAGGTTACCTCGAGACCCTCGGGGGTAAACTTAAAGTTGAACCATACACTACTTTTTACCAACACAGAGTAGGTACATAGATATTATACACAGAAATCCTTATCTAGACACAAACGATAAACTCTGTAAACATTTCAACAATTCTGACTCATCCAACATTAAAAATAAAATACAAATTGCACTTGACCTTAAAACGTTCATTTTAAGTGCAATATCTATTCAGAAAGCGTAGAGGAATTCTTAAACTCGGGTATGTTTTCAGATAAATTTAAAGATAGTATATTGATAACACACAATAAAATATATTCTCTTAATACAAAGTAAGCAATAAATGCGTAATATATTTTTTAGGCAATGGAGATTGATAGTTCTCCAGTGAAAGTGAAGTTCGTGCGGTGACTGTAAATTCGAGATCGGCTTTTGAACAAATCCAGGGTCGGAAAAGTTGAGCCGAAACCATTTTGTTAGAATACTTTATATTTTCGTAGAGTTTATGCCAGAACGGGGACCTGAATTTGTTATTCAAACGACAGTCAGACATTCCTTTTTGTGAATATATATAAAGATGTTTATTTGCTTGCCTTTTCATTCGGTAAGATCGTTGACCTTGTTTTATTGAATTATGCAGAGTCTGTTCAGTCATGTCTTGCTGTAAGAATTTTATGATTCCATAATTTATTAATGTTCCCAATTCTAATAGAAACGCTTAGTCAGTTCTAAGGATAACTCTAATACTGCCTATATCTACTTGTATTTGAGCACGGACTCCGGTTCCTTAAAAAACTTCAAATACATAAAGTGAAAATGCCCTGCTACTTTTTACACTGATAATTGGGTTATTTGTTTTCAACATTTCTTTGAAACATTAAGTATTTAAACTTGAGTAAAGTACCCCTGCCGTTGTAGTATTTAAGCGTTCAAATGGTCTATAAGCTTAATAAATATATGAGTACGTACGTACGTATAGAATTATTTATTTGTCACAGATCCTGTCGTAGTACATTTCCTCATTTAGAAAATTTATATGCAGGCGAAGTTGGCAACGAATGGTTTTAACTGTTATACAAAACATAATCTAAACGTGTTACATCCGATTTCATTATATCTTATTAATTTACTGTGATTACTTATCTACTATAATAATCTTGTTTCCATGGTACCTACTCAGCTAAATGGTAAAAATATTAATTAGATGTTTGTCTACCAGTTCGCGTAAACAACTTAGTATGTTTTTTTGTTTTACTTTGGTAATTTTATTTTATTTTTCATTTTGATGGCATGAAAATAAAAAAAAATGCATACACAATGCACATAGTAAAATAAGTATGAGACTTATAGAGTCCAGCTATGAATACAGTTATGCAAGAGATTTACAACAATATAAAAGATAATAAAACAAAACTAAATAAATAAAATAGCTGACAACAGAAACAAAGAGCACAACATCGTAAAAATAAACCTTGAACTTAGCGTATTCGATTAACAGTTCAATTACCACAACACTGAGTCTACAATATTTGTAAATATCACAATTCGCATGAATATTTTGACCTCTTAAATAATAGATTACTATCCAATAGTCTGTTCAAAGTTCGCGAACTGTATTTTAACATTTACATTGTACTTTTGGCTTTTAAATTAGACGCAGTAATGAACACGTATATCGTATTTTGTCATGCGATGCTATGCTCTCACTAGTACAAGCCGTAGGAGGTGAATGACCCTAGGATCTTCTTATCTTCACAAGTAGATACACAACATTAGACGTATGACATCATTATTGTGACAGCACGGTAAACGTTTATCCTGTGAGTTATATACTTACTTTGGTTATCAGTCAGTATGACGAATTCTTGTCATTCCCCTTTGGTGACTGCAAACTTACAATGTCTATTATTTTGAGTCACGCATAGGGTTAGGTGTTTGCTTTATAAACCTAAGTAGATTGGTCTACTTCGTGACTAAGTAGTAAGCGAGGAGATTAGTTAATGTGTTGCAAAGAAAATCAATGAGTGACGGGTGATGGTTGACCCTCCGGGCCTGGGAGAGCACGTTAAGCCTTCAGTCTCAGTAGTTATACAAACATCTGTGGCATTGGTGAAGTCCAATAACAGTCCATCCTAAATAAAAAAATGTAAAAAATCGAAAATCAACAGTTCAACGGGACTACTAACAGACCCATTCGGGACCACCCCAGTGACCTACCTGTAGTTGCTGGCGGGGCCGAAAACTACTTGGACAGGCTGTAAACCTGAAAAGTTTATCCCGAGACTCTAGGGGGTCTACGGAAGAACCATGAGAGGAAATCAACAGTATGGGAGTAGACTTAAAGTTGAACTTAAAGTTGAAAAGGGCTCGGAGAAAGAATAAACCTTAGTAGATTTAAAGACGAACTTGTAAAAATTTTAGAACTACATAGGATGCATTTGTTATTTATTAACTACCACATGAAATCGTTTTGATAGCAAAAATTGTTTAGGAGAGAATTTTTGCGATAGTAACGAAGAACTAAATCATGAATTCAAAATTCAAAACAAATTTACCTTGATCTCAAATTTTATTTCTCTAGAGGCAAACTGTGCAATTGAAATGGACAAGCTGTGGAAAAAATAAAATTTCAAAACAATTATATAGCACATCAAATTGTAATAGACAACATGAAAGGTAGTTAACTTGCGATATACATAAATGAGATGCCGCCAAGAAGTCAATAGACCTATCAACATAAAACGTTGATCTCGTTAAGAAACGGAGTGTAATATATAAAAACATCCAGTTTAGCATCCATTAAGAAACAACCGTGTTGCCAAGTCGAGAGGAATCCACTAATCGTAATGAAGCCGTAGAGGGTTTTGGCAAGTCGCAGTAAAGACGTCGGTATTACTAAGATGTGAAGAGGGTTCATTCAGTCCATTGCCGTACTGATAGTTATTTGTCGAAGAAAATTCACAGTGCGTTGACTTGGTGCTCAGTTTGTATAATATCAAATTATTTGTATAGGTATCATAGCGATCAAAATGTGACAAAAATTTATAAATGTTGAATTTATAGATTTAAGATAAGCCATTTTATTAGTTTCCAGTAAAAATTAAACTATAATAGTATAAATTTGATGATGAGAAAGACTCTAAAGATGAATGAGGCTATTTTTTCTTGAGTTCTAAACAAACTATTCTAAATTGAAACTTTAAATACCTATGTGAAATTTGAAATTTCACATTTCCGGTACGCAAAATCAAAATTTTACCTAAAAATTTATGTAAAAAAATTATTAGCAAGAACACAAATGGTTAGTTTTGACTTTTGAACCCGACAAAAGAAAATTTATTTGTGAATATCTAAGTGATGTTCGTATCTATGTGCAGAGTCGAGAGAGTGCAGGTTTCGGTAGTTCAAAAATATGTTTTTAAAATTTTTTTTTTGAAACAAAACGACAAGCTTAATTCAATAAATTATTATTATTTTTTAAATTAACTTCAACTTTACACGTAGCAAAATTTCAATCTAAGCGTCTCTGCTACATAATGTTTTTGTGAGTTTCTTAAAAATTGAAATGCGTGGATTAGGTAATAGTTTAAAGAATGTAAAATTGTCGACGAAAAAATCTTTAGAGGAAGTTCAGTAAAGGTTTTTGTGGCTCGCTATTAATTGTGAACCATTGATTGCGGGCGACGACACGTCGACTGGTATGGAATTACTATCGGCGCAAGTGTTGCCAGGAAATAAACCCATTTATGGGCAGGTCTGGGTTTAAAAAAAGGCACGCCCGCACTCATCGACTAGTCGTGATGGGAGAGCTGATAATAGTTCTGTGAGAGAAAAAACGCGTTAAACATGCAAAATCGTCGGCAATTCATATTGAAAGGCGAGTTGAAAGCTTATGATTAAATAACTTTTGAAGCGAGCACCGTGGACCGTATATGTTTTTACGATGTAACAAAAAACGAGAGGACCACAATCTGTAAACGTGAGTACTGTTGTAAAAAAAGTATAAGCAGTTTTTAAATTTATATTTGTTGGGTTCTGATGATTTTAATTATATTTGCAGGATGAGGTTTTTATCAATTTTATATACTTAATGTTTACATGTCATATGTATTCCCTGAGCTTAAATGCGTCTATATATAGTTTAAAACATCTTCCTATTGAAATCGTAAACAGACCATGTCATGCAATAATTTCAATATTGATAATTAAAATTCAAAGTTGAATTCGAGACTCGAGGCGATTAAGAGTACTTACTGGTGCTCGCTTTGGCTATTGGATACTAAACCAGAAAGAAGAGTAAACATAGCCCCCATACTTCAAGTATTTTTTCTTCACCAATTTCACAAGAATTTCATCATATAGACGGGAGGCAATAGAAATAAACAAATTCAAACGTTGATGGCGTCGTGAATAGCGAACAGAAAGACTCTTTTTTTCAATTTAATTACTTCAGAAAGGACGATCAGTTGATTTTAGAGAAATATATATTACTCAATTAGATGTATAAAAGCTAAACTCAAATATCTTTAGATTGTGTGCTCATCTACTTATCATTGCGCGTGTAACCTCTTAATTTCGGCAACCGCACACATCCAAATGACTGTAATCACTACGAGAGTCGTCTCGTAAATCTTCAGCTAAATTACAGGTTACCATTTCACGTCACGACTGAGACTTTGCTAAGGATGACTCACTATCTGCTAAGCCTGTTATAACTTACCTATAAGAATTAATTAGCGTAGACACTTCTTGAAAAATTACTTAACTAATAAATCTTCGGTGCGTAATTTATACAAAAAAATACATCACTGGTTGTCTAAACTGTTTATATTTATATTAAAACTAGACTGTTTTACTACTTGAGACTTGTATATTTTGTGTAGAACTAATTTTACGTATGTTTTTTAAGCAATAAGAGTCTTAGAAATATCGATTAATGTTTCTGTTTCGAAGCATCATATAGTTTGAAATATATTTTGCCGCCGTGTAGATACCAGTCCCTTTGCCCACTCAACTCAAATGGAGTGTTTATAGATTCATCACCACAACTTGTTAATTAGGGTATAGGAAATAGAATAGGTGTCAGAAGTAAACCTGAGACAGCGAACTGCATTCATGTCTCTGTGTAATATTTTAAAAAGTGACAAAGTCTTTCACGAGAGGTTTATTATGTTTTATGAACCTTCCTCATATGTTAGTAGGTAAAATATTTCAATACAAAAATGATTACTACTTTTATGTGAGAACACGCTCTCAATCGGAATCATCACAATCTGAAATCCTATTCGTTGAATTTGCGCGTCTATAGGTGGAAATCGTTGCAAAAGCACTATTTGTTTATACTATAAACAAGATATCAGTTTTTACAATTACTAACGCACAGATGAGTAACAACTATGGTAGCTACTTAATAAAGTACACACTAAAGCACCCATGAGTTCAAGAAAACAACATAATTGCATGTTGCTACCTCACTCAATCTGTTATAGTTTCTTTTGCCGAGATTTGTATGTGTTGATGATTTGACGATTGTGAGTATGTAGGGCGGTCATAATAATGACATGACTTGCGTGTTAATGTACTGGGGAAAAAATTAAATACTCTAATCATGCCAAGAAAAAACATAGAGAAACAATTAAAACGTAACAACAACAAAAAATGTGATGATAGGTTGAAATGATATTTCGAAATGCGAAATATAAATTACACTTGTATGTTGAATGTATGTGTATGTTGAATGTATGTGTATGTTGAAAGGCCAGATTTCACAAACTTGTTTATTGATAAAACTAAAATACATTTAGACATCGTTTTTCCTTACTAGATAAATAAATTTTACTTGATGCATTAATTGATCTAATGAAAATGGTATTTAATGAAAATTTCTGTCGAAATAATATTTAATATACATAACATAGGCTTTATTATGCACGGATAAAAAATCATATGAAATTTACGTAATGGGCGGGGCGTTGAAGGCGCTAATATTTGAATACCACTTGAATCACTTTAAACATCGAGAATGATACACGAAGAGATTACCAATGGTTATGGGTCAGTAACTGATGTGATTATTTAGAGGTAGGTAAATTCATACCCGCTATCATAAAACCCATACATATGTACCCGATCAGATAGGTATTTATCCCCTTTAGCCAAGTTGCAAGTGTTTGGCGTCGATTATTTTTCTACAGTCTCTATTCTCTTATATTATTGGCTAATATGTTGAGTTGACCACGTGACTCAGCGTTGAGAGACGTCATTTCCATGTAATTGTTCGTTTTCTACTAACGTTTAAGTGTGGACAATTACATAGCATCCAAAGAGTAAACCTTTAACAATAGTTTTCTATTTACATGGACTATTTTTTTTACAAATCTGGCCAGGACTTAAGAAATTTTGTTTCGGTTATTGCCTCAGCGCCGGGTACGACTATCACGGCATGAAAGAGAGGTTACTTTTTCATTTAGATGCTGAGCTTGTTTAGACCATCAATAATGTTCAAAACTAGAGACACATACAGGTATATCTATATGTTGTGTATGTGCTCTAGATAAAAGTAATAGAAATATTCACATCATAAAAAAGTATCCGTCTATGACTCAGCTTGACCTGCTTAGAGGTTATAAATTTGTAAGTAAATTTAATTAATGAGTGTGTCCAAATTAAGGAAAAAAAGAATTCGTCGCGGATACCAACCTCAATATAATCAAACGGAGCGTAAACACCTTACACCGAATCTTGCCGCTGGTTGCCTCTAAGGTCGATCCAATTGTAATTAAAATTGTGAGTCGTTTAAGAACCCTCGCTACATTTACTAAAATGTTTACACCATACGGATTTGTTATGAAATTTCTGGTTTTAAATTATATTTTATCAAAAACAAAAGTAAACTTTTCACTTGCATTCATATTGTAACTTAAATCGAAAACACATATTACTTATGGAAATGATTGAGCAGATAGGTCGTTGACCCAGTGTATACATATGTGCATCGTAAATAACATCCCAGAATAGCTGACGTGCATCAAGCATCACATACTCGTTGCCTACTTTCAAGGAGCAGTTACGGGCCAGACGTGCCGCCGAGCAACCAGCCAGGTGATGGAACATAATTAACAACGAAATTGTCCGGAGACAGCTAGGCGCCTTACTTCTGTAGCCTGCGTTGCATTACGCTCCGCAATAATAACATACCATACAACAGACACAAGGCAATTAAAAATGTTGGAACGCCCATTTCCCACACATTACTGGGTGAACGTTGCGAATGTATTGCAATACGAATACTTACTGCCATAGTGTACGACAGGACAGGGCGAATTCAGACACGAGGGAAATTGTATAAATCGAGGTGAAAGCAGTCTCAGTGAATTCAACGATTACTAGAGAGAAATTACTATAATGACTGCAGCGACAGGGTGCAGCCGCCTGAGAAACGAGACAAACATTAGGTTGTTTCAAACGATTTGTAGTGTAAGGCACAGAGTGACTATAGAGGCGCACGCTCTGATTTGCATATCGCCAACGAAAGTGTAGGATCGAGTTGGATCGACCTACATATCCACAGAAGCACGCGCCGGTAACGAATGTTAATTTAGTACAATTACATATGCATGGTTATGAGCGATAAAATAGGTAATCATTTCACAAACACGTATAAAATTTCGTTTATATCTGTATACCGCTAAATAATAAACCTGTATTTCAAGATAGATTTAAAATAAATTAGAAATCTAGTACCACCGCATGCAGAATGACACCGCTGTCTCAGCAACAAGTATAAGATGATCGAAACCGGTCCTCTTGTATATTAGTCGCTCCAGTTGGCGCGTCGCGCTCCCGATTGTCGTGCGAAAAGATAGCATGAAGTCTCGTCGCGGATCGGCTGATCCGTAATGGAGTCTCGAGACAGCGTAATAATCAAACTTTTATGGATAAACGCGTTGCCAATCGGTAGCAAACAAATTATAGATCGATAAATTCAACAGCGCGCAGCGGATTAAAGTAGGACGGTGAAAAAGTGAAGTTTCGTCAAATGCACCATTTACCCAATTCACGAGAGCGGAACCGAGGTAGTCGGAAGCATTGTGTCGGAGCGCTCAGTGTGCTGATCCATTGTGGGAAGTGTATTAGATAACGTGTTCGCGAGAACGAGCACGAGACAATGACAACGATTTCCCACTTCAAAATTGAAGAGTGAGAGCGATTTCTTTGCGAAAAGAGTTACGGTTCTAACCATTTTGTAGAAATATTAAAATATTTTCATGAAAACCTCCATTAGACACGTAAAGATTCGTTATTAGTTAAAGTTGGAGCTCGTAAGTCTGATAATATCAGGAGTACGTGAATCGTTTCATTGCTGTGAGTATACCCGAAACCGTATCGCGGTTCACACGCTCTTTACATTCGTGGTTTGTCATACACCCACGCACTTCACGCTTTTTAGAATTTGTATAAGAGGTGAATCATAGTCGGAATGCGTATAATGACTGGTTTTCTATTAATTTATTATAAACGTTGACATACGGCACACACTGTGCGGACTCTATGGAAACCCGTTGAGTCCAAGATAATAGAGTGCTGTTATGGCACATAGCTGATTCTGTCAGTGCTGCGTTAGGTCTGCGTGCTGGGTATGGCGTGGGTGCCACAATGCCACTAACGAGAGTCCGATATCATCTGACAGAGGGCATTAGTTAATGCTAGAGAACCAGCATAAAATGGTATAGATAAAAAAAAAACAGTAAGAAAAAAGTTTGACTGTGCTCTACAAAGAAAGAATGAGTCTCCTTTGGTATGTACAAAAGATTGTGAAACGTCATGCGGTGCAACAATGGAGAGAGCGACACGAAGAGCGAGCATCATGCATTACTAATCATGGTGGCATGACTCTTATAATGACACTGATATAACTTCAAAACATTAATACTATGAGTACCAAAGAACGACGAACGCTTATTGGTAATGTCACTCGTGTAAGTAGTTCATTAGATGATAATGTTTAAGAAGTCATAAAGACTTAGATGCTTTAGATAGCATACATATTATAAAGAATAAAGTTGACAAAATACATTGACAAAATACATACATACAATTTAATCTATTTGCGCTCAAAAAGTGCCGTTCATAAATTTAGTTTTGTAAAACGGATAAGTATTTAAATGCCTACATCTAATTTTATTCTCTTTTTTTTAAGTTTGTAATACTCTTATCATAAATAGCCTCCTTTTATTAGTCCAAATTTTTGTGATAGGAACTTTTAAGACATTTTGAGATAACAGCAACGAAGCAAAACAGCAGCGAGTTTTTTTGTTTGGTATATTTTTCCTTTCAACAATAAGAGATATTAAGATATATATAAATAGTACCTATAATAATGAACTACGAAATTTAATTTACATGACTTATGAATTATCTGACGAAAATTAAACATCATTTTACGCAAGATGTTTTTAATGTTGATTTCAACGTGGATCAATCATTTAAGTTTTCGATGTCATAAGTGGTGTCGTACAAATTGCCACAAATATTGAGGCTTGTGAAACGGTCGTTATTAGAGTTATATATATGGATGTGCAATTATTAAATATGTTAAGATATTATTTATTTCGTCATATAACATCGCGAAGGACTAATAACAGTTATGGAGGTCGCTTGGATCGGACGACAATTACATGTCACCAAAGCGAAATGACCGTACGACAATAATTCACCATCATTATTCTCCTTTTCATGCCACATACATCAATTTCGAAAGGTATGCTTTGATCATATAGAACAAATGTAATCTATATATATGTAAACAACGCAATAATAATTAATTGCTGTCAACGTATGGATGCTTAATATTCCTGTTAAATTTAGATTAATGTAGTATAGAGAAAAACTTTAAAAAGATTCAATTATTGGTCTTAATGTCAATAATGTTTAATGGAAGAGTTTAAAAGCTATTAAATAAATTGACTAATATGTAAGATTAAACGGCAATAGTGTTTTAGTAATAGGGTAGTAAATAAGCTGTGGTCTCAAAATTCGATACTTATCTAGTTGCTAATTGACAATTAATGAGGGAATAAACCAGTATGGAGGGTACTCAACAAATGCGTTGCTAATTTATACATAATATAATTATGTAGTGCATGTGAAGCGCTCGTATACGGAAACGATAATGCTGCGGTCCACCATGCTCTAGATACATTTTTAGCAAAACCGTAAAAGAATTTAACTTTTTAGCACTGGTAACAGTACTTGCTATTATATTTATGCTATGAAATACGCATTGTTATTACATTTTTTTAAAATGGATTAGAAAACGAACGATATACGAAAACGCACAAAATGAATCACACATTTGAAAGTATTATGAATTAAGAATAGTTAGAGCCAATTACTATATAAAAATAAATAAATAGATAAATAGATATTTTAGGACATTTTAACACACAACGCCATCTAGTCCCAAACTAAGCAGAGAGTTTGTACTATGGGTACTAGACAACTGATATAAATACATATATACTTTTTTTTTATAAATACATACATATTATACATAGAAAACACCCAAACTCGGAAACAAATATTTGCAGATCATATAAACATTTGGTCCGACTCAGGAATCGAACCCGAGACCTCTAGCACAGCAGTCGCATACGCTACCACTGCGCCACCGAGGCAGTCTATATATAAGTTATATATATATAGTATATATAAGTTTTTATAGTAAAAAAACCGAGTAATAAATCTAAGAAGCGCATAATGCTTATTTTATAGACTGTGTTCCTAGCTGTGGTGTGCTGGCGCATTCGCCTCACTTTCACACTTTCACTGGGGCGACGCCCTCGCCGACCACGTGCACGCCTCACCAACAATACCACCCAACATTGCAAAATTGATTATTCAACACACACGTGAATGAATATCAACAAACTTTGAATGTAATCTGAACATGTTCTGGATTACCCGCAGATTAGCTAATGTGTTTGTAACGTTTTCGAAACTCCTATTGAAATTTTGAAATTGATGAAATGAGTCATGGCACATTTCAAAACAAACAAAAAATACATTACAAATACAATCACAATCTAAGATACCCAAAAATTGAAAATTTATAATTGATCCTAACATGCTGTTAAAACAAAACAATGCGACCGAATTGTTGACTTGTTACTATTTGATATAACAGTACATGTTCGTGACGGTCGAGATAACCATCATTTGGCATTACACGAAATCAAAGACTTCGACAAAACTTACCAGATGGGAACAGACAATAAGGTTTGCATTCAATGAGTCCATTGAGCAATCAACGGTAAAAATAAGCGAATAACGCAACTAAGAACAGATTGAAAGGTAACAGAGGCAAATAAAAGTAATTTCATCCTTTGTCTTGAGAACCTCGAGAGCACGCACAGTAGTAATTACAAAGCAAATTGAATCATAACACAATGAATTTAAAAACGGCATTTACAGAAGGAAATCAAATGTGCACAGCACACGAAAACGCACATGGCGTTCGTATTGCAAATGCAATTCATTCGAGTGGACCTCGAATCACCGTGCATATGATTCATTCCATACTTCTATCTGTATGTATTTGGTTAGTCTTTTTGTGTACCTATTTATTTTTACTGTATGTGCGGTCGGTCTCTGCGGTGTTACTTCAAGGTTCACTTGTCCCTTCAGATCTGAATACGAACCCGGTTCGCCTTCAAAAATACAAGTTTTTCAATGCACTGCTGTAGATCTTTGAGATTCAATATTGGAAAAAAAAGTTTTAACCTTGAAGAAAATGACGCTGTTCTTTACCATCCAAGTTTAGCCTTACCTTACCCGATCCACTTTGCTCTATGAAAATATAGATTGAAATGGAAAGGTAAAATTTATGTAAAATTAAGAAACTGTTTAGAAAGTCTTTAGACTATGATATTATTTAATCTCGCGCTACGAGCAGAAAACGCTTTCGTTGCACCTAAATTGAAATCGACTTTCGATTACAGCGTAAATTACTGTTGGCACTTAAGGCTTCCCAGTTCTCATTTCTGCATAACAGCTGCTGATTCTTAAAGTTCAATACAGTTATAGAAAGCTGTATAATAAAGTTTACAGATTTGAAGTTGAGATAGAGATTTCCCTTAGTCCCTTAGAGTAACAAAGTATTAAGTGTTAAAAGAAAGTACTTTCTATGATCAGAGGTCTTCCATTTTTCTTTGTAGCTCCTATCACACAAATAATTTTAATATTTCTTAGAAACTGCTGGGTAACTTACGAACTATGTTTAAACATCTAGTCATTTTCGTCGCAAGTGTTTTTCCTTTAATTTTAGTATCAGTTGTAACATAGCAGTTAAAGATTGTTTAGAGTTATCGATTGTTCTGGTACACTTGTCAAAAATCTATTATGTGTTATTTTCCCGCAATAAACACAATGTATTGTAATACATAATTTGCAGACGTATACTAGAAAATACGCGGTACATTTCGATCTTAATTAGATGGTGCAAGATAAGAACATTATGCAAACGAATCTTTTGTATACAGTCGCAGCACAAGGACAATAGTGCTATGAAGCGGTTAAATACGGATCATTGTACTGGCACCGCCATCAAAAGGATCTCTTTGTATACGGAAAACAATAACACACGTCTGTTTTAGACCATATGAATGGTAAACAGATGACTTTGTAACACAACAGTGCATCGTTCAGGTGGAGGTTTCTAATTTTACTTACTTGTTTACTAATTTTATTGGGTCTATTCGTTCTCTATTTAACTTATTTCGTTATTTTATACTTTCAAAAATACATGGTCGGTGTTACACAATCAACTTTTTTTGAAATCATGCATCTTGGATTTATCACTTTTTGTTTTACTAAGAACTCTACTTGTTATTCCCTCTTTAACCGAAATGAAAACCAATTGAAATTGGCTTCTTTAAATATAAAATATATACCAACAAAACCTGTAATTTTCTTTGACTCTTCGTATTTTCTGTAGACATTGTGTCATTAAAAGATATGATATTTTTATCTTGGACGTACTTTAAGAACACTAGTGTATCTGGATCTTGGAGAAACGTATGATTTGTTAAGAACATGCATATCTCTAGAAATAGGATTTATTTTCAAAACAAATTATAATAATCGAGAATTCAGTACAAATGTCCTTCAAGGGCAGTGTTAAGGACATGGTACTAGTAAAATTGACAGCTTAATCGATGTACCTGACAATCGAAATTCTTAACAGGTACACAAATAAGTATAGTAGTATAAATTTGCTACGACTGATGATAATGAAATATTTGCTAGTGTACTGTAATGGTTATTTTAAGAAGATTAATATGGGACTTTACTTCCCTGTAAATTCAAATGACGCTGCTGGCGCTTCTAAGGTAAGTAGGTGTATAAATAAACAGATTCAAATGAAGAGACAGGATTTAAGATCGTCTGCGATCTAAGTATTGAATGAATGAACTTTTACGATTTTATTACTATTCATGTGGGAGTTGTAACGTCTTTTTATTACATGTCTTTGAATACATGCTCAAATTTACGATAAGTAATGTCAGGATTTTCCTTTTCTTAAAGTTTTTATACTACCGTTCGCTTGCGCTTACTACATGCAATGCCAGGATAGCAATGCCAGTCGTTTAATATTTGTCTAACGAACTAAAAAGATCACACAAACAGATCGGTTTAACCAACCGACTATCCGGTTATAAATATTTTATTTTTTAATTTTTGTAAAACGCTCCTGACTGAAAATGACCCAACATTTTATTATGAAGGGGTTTTATTAATTTTATAAAAATATACAATCCTATCAGGTACCGTTAATACAAGGCATTAATATAGAGGGTCGGAGTTTCGTATGTGTATATAATAACTACTACAATACTACCTACATACTTTTCGGTCGTGATCCTATTAAAAGGTCTGAAAAATACAGTACTCGTTAAAAAATCATTTTCACATAATGGTTTAGCCGGACGATGCTAATTGCGTAGGAGGCGTAACGAGGTCTTAATTGGAATGCGCCCCAATTAATGTGGACTACTATGTTCGTTCGGTGTGAGTCCATTTTGGAAATTGGAACGTATGTTTACGCTCGGTTCCCGGGTGAACGGCCGAGCGGTGAAAGTCGGGACGCAGATATGGGTCAGGTGGTCATTTACCCTCAGGTAACAGGCGATGTCACGTCTCTTTTATAAATAGCCCACTCGAATCGTGAAATTATGTCAAACTATAAAATATTTCGTGATCCGTAGATTCTAGATGCAGAACATTTTATACAAATAGAGCGAATATATTGAAACGTTTTAAACATAACTCTTTTTGTCATTTGACACTTGACACGCCCAATAAGAATATACAAAAAAAAATAGTTATAAGTCTCAAACGAGTCTTACCTTAAAAAGTTTTGTAATAAATTTAACATTTTTTTAATCTATATATATATTTTTAGTATCTTTATTTCATTACTAAATGGAAAGACTTGATAATTTTTATAGTCGCTCTTAATTTGATTAGATGCCAGCAAACCTTCATGCTTACATAAATGCCGGCATGTACGATTGCAATGCTTCAATGTTCTTTTTACGTTACATATTTAGAATCTATTATAATGATATGTATACAATTTTTATGTACATAGAAAAGTATTGAAGTTTACGATTCCAGAAACACTGAAGTTTGTGCCTGCGAGAAATTCTTAAAATTTTGAACAACTTGGAGCGTTTACAAATGTAGTAGTACTTACTAATGTATCAGAACTCAAAGATAACTCAAAGATAGCGAAATGATGATTCCATTTCGCCAAAGTTTAAAATCAAAAGTGCTAGTTAAAAATTCATTGAAACATATAAAAATCTAAACGAGATCTTGTTATTCTACTTCTACAACTTTATTTATTTATTGTAAGTTCGAAATACAGATATGAAGATACAAATGGGATTAAAATTTTTAGTTTTTCGGTGTTTTATTAATACAATATTTTTAAATAAGAAGGTCAACGGCTTGACATGCATTCCAAGGCTTGTTATATTATTTACCATGTATGGGTATAAAGTAAAATTTTTATTGGGATTTGATACTGGTATAACCAGATCTTCAATTAAACATAACATGGGTTGTTTACTCGCCTTTACGGGCAGCAAGTCTCATGTGGGAAACGTTAATACGTAACAGTATACCATAAAATTAACGGTGAATATTTACACTTAATATTGTAAAAATCAACTCTATAAATTACAGTATCATTACAATAGGTGTACGTGTATCTAGACTATTATATACTAATAATGTTATAAGAAGTTAAAGTTTGTGAGGTTGTAGGGCTAACTCAGGATCTACTACTAAACTGATTTTGAATAATCTTTTACCACTACAAAGTCTCATTATGTATGTGTGTCATAGCCTATGAACAAAATAATATCGCGATTACGACATAAACAAGGGCGGAGCCTCCGTCAAAAGTTATGTATATTATAAAGTGGTAAAGTTTGTGAGACTGGAGGGGGTAATCTTGGATTTTCTGAATCGATTTTGAAAATTCTTTTACCAATAGAAAGCCACATTAACGGTGAATGTCATTGGCTCATAGACATCATCATCATCATCATCATCAGCCTATCGCAGTCCACTGCTGGACATAGGCCTCTCGAATTTCACGCCACTTAGTTCGGTCTGTGGCTTCTCGTATCCAGCTCCTGCCAGTCCCGCGCAAATCATCGCTCCACCTGGCCTGTGGAAGTCCTACACTACCGTTTGCCGAGTCGCGGTCTCCACTCAAGAACTCGTAGACATAATTATTTTCGAATCCATAATATCAGTATCGATTACATAATAGAAACAGTAACCGTTTATCCGTAACTGGCATAATTTTTACAATCAGCTGTCACTGCCTGATGCATCTGACAACGACAGCTGTTTTTAATGAATATATACAAGCAGTAAATAGACACTAAGTACAGTGCCATCGTTTTCGAGTGCAGCTTTCCGGACTGGCCCCATGCGGCATCGTAAAACGAATTGATTAACATAACAGTGACGTTAATTATTCTTTCTATCCGTTTTTGGATTCATCGACCATGAAAGTGTATGTACGGTGAAGGCCTTGGTACAAGGTATATACTTAAAGCAACCAATAAATGGATTTTATAGGAATTAGTTGTTCTATTAAATTAATTTAAAATTTTAAAACCAAGAATAATTGCAATTTTTTTAAGAATAGTTTTTAGTGGTCTCATTAGCTTTTACTACTTTTTAAACATAAGCCGTATTTCTTTTTATGTGTAATCTGTTGACTAGTTAAAACGAGAAAGTATTTTAAACAACCTGACTCTCATACTTTAATGATGAGCAATAATAACTATTGCTTAGAATAAAAAGATTACAACTCACAGGAGCGGGGCATTTAGGTATATACCACCACGAAGGTTAACATGATTTTAAATATTCATATTTTTTGTAATAGATAATATCTGTATGATATTAAAATGATCAATAAGACCACAATAAATGACCTCACTATAAGCTGTATCAAATTAAAAAAGTAAAATATATTGATAGTTTCAGCAAATCTAAACAGAAGTCTCGAATAACTTAATTGGCAATTAACAAATCCATAGGAGTCATAAATCAAATCATTGAAAAAGTTAATAGAAACAAAATAAAAAACTATTAAAAAACTTACTTCTATTCAAGTCGCTACAAGTTCTTTACTTGCATTAGGGACTTCAAGGACGAGTTGTTCGACTTTCACCTCCCACGGTGTTACAAGAGAAAGCCTACTTTTGACGCGAGGTTTTTTTCATCCTGACCTCTTTCACAATACAAGCTGCGTAAAAACTGGCAGTCACGTCAAGGGTGCTCACAAGAGATAAATGAATCTCTGATGAAACGTTACACAACTAAATACAGCAAATGATATTCTACCTGTGAATAGCGAGTGATCAAAGGATAGATAAAACACGAGTTTCGCGTTAAAAGATAGAAGGGATTTCAAATCATCCGTGCGTGTGAGTGCCACACATCTTGGTAAGGGTATATGTATATTGAATACACTGAATGTTATTATTGCAGAGACGTAACGTCTTAAAAAAGTCTCGTACCTACAATTGGTTTACTTCTCATCAATTTAAACGTACTCAACAAATTGAAGGTCACAGACGGAGCCGTGACAAATATGGCGTCTTCATTTGACCTGTTTATTTTAGTGCATATTGCTACCATTTTTGGAAGACAAAGGTCTTCCTTATTGCAGACACGTATTAAGATGATGTCATAAATAGGGTCACTGTTTTATAATTTCATTTTACATGTTCAGGGTCGTTAAAACCATTGTTTTTGCCAAAAGTCGTTTTAAATACGATATTCTGTATTTAAAAACGTTTCCTTATTTTTGAGTCTACTTCATTGAAAAGTTATGTTATACTATGCAAAGAAACCATAAATAATCAAAAAGAATAGTTAATAGTTTCAGCTTAATAGAGCTTGTAAAAGTAATACAGGAAAAGGGTGAACGTATATATCGAGACCGATCTAAAAACAGAAATTTAAAGCAAAACAAACATCAGAAAATATGTTTACTAGGCAAAGCTGAAACGCGGTAGGTAATACAGCTTGTAAAGACGATTCAAAACTCGAGTGAAACGAACAAAACAACACAATTTGTTGGAAAGTTAATTGTAAATAATCGACTGCTTGGCGCCAACACTTAGAAAGCGTGCTTCTAACAAGCGTGCTTCTAACCAAAGTCGTTAGGCAATAATTCTTTGGAAATTTATACACATTATAATAATAAAAAAATATGAACAGTAGCAACACCTTGTCGCTTACGTTTTATTTCAAATTAATACTACAACAAAATCGTAGGCATATGTATACCAGTCAAATAGACTTTTATAATAATTACTTTAACTAGTTCTGAAGAAGCAAACAAAAAATGTTATTTTAACAATTAGTGACATTATTAAAATTATTGTAACCAGTTTAAAATACCAAGAATTGGTACATATGCAGTTCCATAGAATTACTTTTAAAAATAAACATGCCTCGAAAGACCACGTTTCACACAATGAATATAAAAAGGCAATAATAATGTATAATATAGGGTCTCTTTTTGTATAAGATGATAGCTTGAAATTAAGGGGCTTACCGAAAGCATCTAAAGTCAAAAGCTTGCGCCGCTTACCTGCAACAAAAGATAAATAACGATGATGTAATATAAATGCTAATAAGCATAATCGGGCTGGGCAAGTTGTCCAATATAGATGTATTCATAGACAAGGATTACATTGAGATTATCGGTCCAAGTATCTATTAAGTCACATTTAGAGTATAAAGTGGTTTAGTAGATGATGTTGAGCATACAAATGAATTAAAGATTTATCTGTTTAAGCGACTTATCACTTTAAACGAATTCTAAGATATAAATGACAACATTTACTTGCAATAAATAAAAGCAACGAGCTCCTGTTTAGCAAACACACTAGTGTTGCGCACTACTAATAAAATAACTAGACGTGATGCTTTTAATTTGCAAGTACTTGTAATGTTCATATTTGTTAGCATAGTAGACGACCTGTACGTAATGTGTAAAAACAGCTATTTTCATTATAGGAGCAAAAATTTTTGAAGGTTCTTTAAGTAATATTGGTCATCGAATACTGTGGTTCTAAACGAGAAATTGTTTTACACTCCAAGTTTAGCCTGTTAACATACGCCTCGGCACCTGTTTTTATTCCATTTTAGTATTTTATTATAAACACAAATTGAGCGTCTACCTTACCTGACTCGTAAATTGTGTTTCTGATTAGTATAATAATTGAAACAGTTAATATTATACTGTTATTCTACCTAATGAGATCAAGTGAAGTTTTCCATATGTTCATAATAAATATAATTGTGTTAGTTTACTATCAGATACATATTGCATTATTGTAAGAATAGTGGATGAGAGTATTTTAAATAAATATAAATCCTTTGCTAGAACAGCATTTCAGAGACGTAGGCGTATATGTATATGTAATTTATCATAAAACCACGTCAGTTCATTTATGCGAAGTATTAATTTTTTAAACTAGCTTTTTTTATAAACGAGGCGCTGTTTCACACCGGTTTTCTGTAAGGCCGTGGTATCACTCCGGTCGAGAGAGATCGAGACGGTCGGCCCATGCATGCCGAAGCGTGGCTCTCCCACGGGTGATAGACTTCGTTTTGTCAAAAGTTATTGGCCTGTCGCAGTCCAATGAAAAATACATTAGTGTTGTTTTTTACTATCTTCCTCCAGTTGTTATGTTTTTCTCTTCAAAGGAATCTTCCTTGGGCCTTAACTAAATTATCAAAAAAAAGCGACTTGGTCCAGCGGTTCTCGAGTTTTGAGCTTAGCAACACATTTTTTATTTATGTATATACTCGTAGGAGATAAAATGCATGTTTATACATAAAATGTCATATTTACATGTGTGGGTCTATATGTAAATTGCATCAATTTACATATATAGATTTACATAGATAGCTCCAGGGTCTAGAATATAATTAAAAGCACTTTTTTGTCAAACTTAATTGTATAACATTTTAAAAATCAACCCAGGGCACAAAAAAAGCTATCGAAGCTGTTACAAAGTGCAATATTTAAACAGAAACATAAGTTGCAAGCCATAGATCGAACTAAGTGGCGTGAAATTGGAGAGGCCTATGTCCAGCAGTGAATTGCGATAGACTGATGATGATGATGATAAGTTGCAACTACCATAATCAAAAAGAAACTGATAATATTACTAGTTATGCGTCTTAATATCTCGTTCATAAAATAAATGATCAGTTGAACGAATTTACGGTATTTAACTTTTATTGAGTGCAAAGTGGTTGTTCTGCACAGCCATAGTATGAAAATCGCCGATGGCCGCATCCGGAAAACTTTTACTTAAATCAGCCTTGCTAAAGACAGGAGTCATGGTGTCCAATAAATTTAATCACTTCACACGATGAAATATTTTAATATAACCAGAATTACTGGCTATATTCAATATTTATTATATTTACAAGTTTATAGAATTTCTGAAAGCTGTCGTGAGTTCTATACATATTGGCAACTGTTATCGATCAGTAGGTAAGTATTTAATTTATAACGGTTTATTTTCATATTATACTTTAGAATTGTCCAAAACTTTCAAATTTTGCCTTTTGGACGTCTGTCAGCCTAGTCAAACTACGCTGAAAATTATCGCACATACATAGATACAGGATATAAAAACGCCCCGTCCAGGAATCGATACTCCCATGATTGATTATAGTTTATAGTTTTTATAGAAGGCAATCGTTATACAAACTTCATCGTAATTTATGAGCATTGCCTCTGGCACAATTAAACATGCACATGATGTTCTTGAAATAATGTATGCGCAATAATTTGTTAAACAGACCTCCGTGGTAGTACTTCTATACTAATGTGTTTCTAAGAACGACGACACGGATGTCCAATTCAATAAAATATTTAAAATTATTCAGTTTTTCGAAGTAATATTCCGTGTATAAGCAAATGAAATTACTTCTACCCATCGCTTACATCTTTCATGACTATACTTCTTAATGTAAAAAATATAATTTAAGGATATTAACAAGAACCTTTGTTGCTAAGTGTTAGAGATAATTTATTCACATACTACCAATTTTGTCCGCGGCTTCGTCAGCGGTTATCGCGTTGAAGATTAGCTTGTACCCTTCTAAACAATCAAAGGACAACTATGCCAAATTTCGTTGAAATCGGTGCAACAGTAAGGTCGTGAAAAAGTGACAGAGTTACTTTTAAATTTATAGTATTAGTACGGAAGTATGGATTTTTGTATTGCTTGATATCCACAGAACTCAAAATTAGAACAAATAGTTTTAACAAGTAGGAAACTGATGAGAGTTTCTACATTTGTTTTGAGTATACCAGGATCGCCCGCAAAAGATACTACGACAGAAACGTTAAACTAAAAAAAGCTGATAAACATGATACGACACATCAATAAAAAAAATTAAGAGGTAACTTAACGTGTCGCTGCTGGTGAACATGCCGTAAAGGTGACAAAGTTTTACATACATTTTGTATGGATATATTTCTAAGTTTTACCACAACACTGAGAATAAGACATACACCTACGTAAGAACGTGGTCAGATAATAAATCGGATTAGAGAAGCCGGCAGGGACTATGTTACACGAACCTTGCTAATTGGAAATTAGCTTAAGAATTAGGAAAGCTAATTTGAAAGAGGCATAAAAGGTCATTAGCCCGTGTGGTATTAAAACTTGCAAAATTAAAAGATAGTATGTCAGTATTTATACAACACGTATTTAAAAAGATATCATTTCTAAGTGTGTCAGTGGGGTCAGGTAGTAATGACTGTGTTAATTATAAACACAACACTTCCGACATCCGCAACGAAGGTGATTAAGTGCTTGATCACCTGCGCTTTAATTAGTTTCACGGATAGTATAATGGCTTAAACGGTCACTACGATAACTGCCGTTGTGTCTAATGTTATAAGTTCGAACGTATTGTGTGATCACAAATCATTGTTTCTGTATCTGGATGTCCATGTTAAAGTACTACAAAACTAAGTTATTGCTGGACTACTTATGATTACATGATTACTATGTAACTATGCTAGGAGGTGGTAAATAATATCACTTGGTAACACAGAACTAGTCTTCTTATAAAAACGTTAAAGAAAGCGTCATCAAATAACAATGAATGAAACGGCTATGAAATATAAAGTGTAGTGAATTCTGAGTAAAATGTGGTAATTAAAAAAAATACCGTGCGTTGGTCAAATGAATATTCATAAAACGGAACCATTTGCATGAGTAATTGATAGACGTAAAACATTACTGTGACAGTTTAATCGTACTAATTGAACAGGTCGACATTATCTCTGTAAGAAAATGTTGAATGCCTGCATGGCGTTATATCCTACTTATCTCGGAATAGACACTTAACTAAATATATTTTTTTATTTTAATTGGAAATAAAACTTGAAAATAACACTCAAGTTATTTTGTTAATGATTTAATCGTTAATGATCAACGGACGTATATATACAAAGCTGATGTGGCTTAGCAGCACTGTTAGAACTGGCATCACATGAGGGCAATTAAAAAGGCATGGTAACCTTTTTTACATAAACTGTATTTTGTAAATCTAAATAACAGTTTTACTTTTAAGATCCATAAAACAGTCAAAAGAATAAGTAGCATCAGGCATGCAGGCATGGAGTGATAAATATGTCTCAGAAAATAGTTTTAAGCTAGATGCTTTATTCATTCATTGCTTTTTACGGAATAAAACATGCAAAACCTTAACATTAAAATCGTACCCAGAAGGGATCCCCTAATTCCAAGATTTTGGTGGGAGGGGACAAGAGCGACATGGCACTAATACCTATTGTATTGCATACACTTGTCCAAGGGCGGCGCAAGCGACTACGAATTGCTTAACATTTACCCCTATTAATAGTGCCGTATAAAAAAAGCTATGTATATGTAATTAGTAAAAAAAACTCTTATAAGCAGATCAACTTCGAAAATGTTTATTAATATTTTCTAGTATGTAAGTAATCCCTGCACTGTAAATGTTGGTATCTAATTTCAAAAGCAGCGGGAACAACTTTTTCGCTAACTAGATTGTGTGAAAACATTATTGTGATAGCTTATACAGAAGAAAACAATGCAGATGGGAGGTCCTTTACCCATATGGGAATAAATATTAAGATAAAAAGGCTACGTGCAAGAAATAATTCTAGTGCTTTATGTGTAAGTTTATTCTTAGATGACCTCTTACGGGCCTGATAGCATGTTTGGCACATTGGGGACATAAAACTACTAATATGACAATGAACACAACCTGCCATATTATATAAGAAACATGCTGGTATTCACTGTCGGCTATTTATCTTTCGTGCATCTGTGTTCGACGCGTGTGAACGACAACATAGGAGTGCATCGCATGACTAATCTACCCTCTTAGCATTCACATAGCGAGCTGAACTTTACCGATAACATGAATCGCATGCATCGCGGTACAAATGACAGGCCGGTGAAGTTGCGGTGCTGCTGAGAACTTCTATATTCATTTATATCTAAGGCACTATCTAACAGACAACGTGTGGTACCAGCACAATTCAAACATAAGTGATAAGAGGACGACAGTACGCAATGTCAACAGATTTAATGCCAAGAGTTGACCTAGAACGAACATTGAAAGTGTCATTTTTATGACCTGTAAACGCTGACCTCGTACCAACAACAACTTTACACAAATTACGTACGAAAACAAATATTAATGAATTAGAGCAGCAGTAGTAGTAAGACACCGTTTTTAAATAACGATTTCCTTATGGGACCTTGATTTTATGATTTACACTGAAGTGGTTTGGTCCAACCAAATCTGGTTATAATTTAAGAGGCGGGATATTATAAAATCTGTAGCGAATGGCTGAGCCTTGGATAAATCAGAATGAACTCGTTCTTATTATGTCCGTGAGTACCTAATGAATACTATGAATATGTAAAGACGGAGACGTTACACGCGTCAGAAAAATACACTACGAAGTGTCCAAGTCTAATTCGAATCAATAATATGTTGATTAGTACCAACGACAAAAGATAATCATTCGCTACAGTAACAGTACGTTGACCGATCTATGAATTAAAATGTGATAAACAAAAAACGATAAGTATATGTAACACGTTCACACTTGTCAATAAAAACATAAGGAGGGAAAGAGACAGCTACACGTAACGAGTCAGTGTTACTGCAACGTGTTAACAGCTGTTCGTACAGAGTCCGATTGCGTGGTTGCCGCCATTTTGAGGACAGTGCAGCGTTCGACCGAACTTGAAACGACGCGTGTATTGTTGCGCATCGATACCATGACAACAGCAGCCATGGCGTTGGCAGATGATTGGACGGAAGCAAAATGCTTAGAGTTAATAAGAGAATATAGAAGAAAACCCATGTTATGGGATAAAAAGAATCGGTTCTTTTTCAGAAGGAATATGAAACCGATCGCTTGGGAAGAAATTGGCGATGCTTTGAACATACCTGCCGACCAATGCAAACACAAAATGAATGTTTTGATGTCATCATTTAGAAGAGAAAAAGCTAGACTCGTGAACAGTTTAAAGAATTTGACTGACGATAATTGTACAGGTAGGACATATTGATAATAGTATTGGTTGATACATTATTTATTACTAACTTTAAACCACGGCTTCTCCTGCGTGTATTACGGTTGTCGCGGTAAATACTAACCTATATCCTTTCTCAGGAATCAAAGTAGTTCTGAGTCATGGTTCATTAAAATCGTAGCTGATAAACAGAGTTACTTTCGCACACATATTAACAATATAAATATTGCATGGCCTCTCCGCGGTTTGACTCGAACGGTTTAGGTAGCGCACGTCAGGAAAGTTCTCAAACGGCAGTAATTTTACTAACTAAATTGATAATTTTATCGTTATATCATGACCAAATTGAATAAAATATTACTAAATTGTAGGCGTTATTCTGGTGTATGAG
This sequence comes from Hyphantria cunea, assembly GCA_003709505.1. Classification (NCBI taxonomy): domain Eukaryota; kingdom Metazoa; phylum Arthropoda; class Insecta; order Lepidoptera; family Erebidae; genus Hyphantria; species Hyphantria cunea. The sequence continues at coordinate 2,864 of PKRV01003586.1, read as the reverse complement.
CTATATTATTACAAAGTTTCATTTAAATACAATCAGCAGATAGTACAGAGTAACAAACATTCATACATCGGTCCTCACAAACTTTTTTCATTTTTAAATATTTTCAGGATTGCTCTATTCGTTACCTGGTTCATTTATTTACAGATTCGTCTGGACTTTACAGAAGTACTTGGTTCGCTTTTGATGCATTGGCTTTTTTGTTGGATAAGGATTCCGAACGAAAACGTCAAGAAAATAAAGTATGTCATGATAATAAATATTCATAATGTTTATTTAGCCAACAGTAGCTTACAAATGTATTTATTCCGTTTAGGATTCGGATGAAATGGATGAGAATGTTGGTGATACTTCAACTATCAAACTGTCACTGCTACGTCAACGTTTGGAACAACCTGGAAGCCCCACTAAGAAGGCGAGGGTTACTTCCGGGAACGAGACAGAAGTAAGTGAACCTGATATTCTTCAACCTCAAATGGAGGCCGGTCCTAGTCAAACTGCATTCGAAAGAGATGAAGAAATTGTATCTTTTACTACCTTTATCGGTAACAAAATGAAGAAATACTCCGACACGACCAAGAATGCCGTACAACAAGCAATATGTGACATTATATTCAAAGCCGATCAAAATCACTACGAAAACAAGTGTTATGAAAAATTCACAATAATACACGAGGAAGCGGATCCTCTTCGTAAGCAAGCTTTTGAATATTTCGAACACAAACCAGTAATTAAAATAAACGAGTCGGACAGTGATTAAATTCTTATAATTATGATTCGGCTAATATTGAGATGGGTAACTTAATTAATGAATTGTAGGATACAATAAGAATTAGTATTATAATTAGAATTAAAGTACTATTTTTAAAATATTGTTTTTTAACTAAAATTCCATTCCTTGTTTACAGTTCATGCATTTAAATACGACAAACGCCTAACACGTTGTCGGTTTTTTTCATTCCGATCATGTGACAATGTGTATTTACATTGGGTATTACAATCATTATCTATCATTACGAGGACACATTATCCATATAAACACACTGTTACCTATGCCTACACAATTGATCTACTTGATCACATAATTCGATATTCAATGTAACGGACATCCCATGAATAACATATCAATGATAAATATCTTGCGATCATCGTCAATTATAGTGATTAATTATAAAGTATACTCAATAAATGCGCTATTACCATAGAATTATAATAATTAAATATATACTACTACTATTATCCGTGTAATTGTATCCTGTTTTAGATTGATACAAAAATAATAGTTACATATCATCAACATAATCACTCGTTGCAGCCCACTGCTGGACATGATCTTCTACACTTCATTCTACATCAGTTTATGAAGCCGCTCAACGTGCTATGGAAAAAATGAGGCTCGAAGGTCTCCGTGAAGAAAAAAATTATGGCCCGTCCCTCTGACGGTTTGTGCAAGGTGATGATACATCTATGTATGTACATCTAATTATATTTTTAAATACCTATCATGTACAACAACAATATAGGTTTTCTGGTCCCATTTATTTTACAAAAAAAAGCTTTGAGAAATATATAGTACACTTATTTTATAGACATTTCAATTGGACTTGTTATTTTCAGTTATTGTTAATTTTTGAACAGAGTCCATTCATAAAACAGTTCACTTTCTAAAATTGTACATTAAAAAACCTTGAAAGTGATAGCACTTTTATAGTTTCTGACTTATTTATAGAAATAAGTCAGAAACTATATGCTCGACGCAAATAATACTAACTGATTTAGAAAGCACTAAAAGCGAATAAGGAAACGCGTAAACAACCAAATGGGGTTTGCGATGAAAACGATAGAAATAGTTAGAAAATAGAATAAGATATTTTTGCGCGTATAAACGTTGATGTCCAAGAATGGAATTTATTACAAAAGGAAAACCTCAAAACCATAGAATTGTACTTTTTTGTTGAAGATATATTATTATTCAAATAAAATGATATCAACACTACTATACTACCTGTGTAATTGGTAATGTTAATATAAAGGTGCCCTGCTTAAAACAATAAATGCGAAAGCATGCGAAAATCAATGTATGTTTGTGACTCCACGTAAAAACTATGAATGGATTTAGATGAAACTTTACGATACATTAGAATAACACATGGGCTACCATTTACGGCGACAACGGTGGTACAGTCGTTTGGCATAGGTAACACTGATGCTGAATACTGAAAAATAAATAAAGGATATTTATATTTATATATAACACAATACCAGGCAATCAGAGATTGTAACTGATTGATAGGGACTGACTGATAATCAATATTGCAGTACGACAAGATGTAAGAGCATAATCGTGCGTCATTACTGCATAAAGAAAATATACTTAAATGTGAACTCAGATGAATATCCCTTTCTTCTTCTCGTGATTTAATATGATTTCAAATCATGCATGCAGGTATTTATAACAATATACTCGTATGTATGTCTAAGTTACTAACTCGCCAACTGTGTCAATCAAAGTGGCATTACTAATACGAAAGGATTAGGGATTGAATTAATAATAGTCTTCTTAGGTTTCAATGGAATGGGTTCCTTAAAAGGTCAAACTGAAAAACTATAAACAGAAAAGACACCCATTGCTGGATGACGTTATTGACACTCGATGTTATAGGTGAAACTGTTGCAAATGACAGAGCAGTAACTTACGAGACATCAACCTCATCCATTTGAGCTATTAAACATCTTAATGTCATATATCCATTGTATTCAATAACGCTGAACAAATGGTGCGAGTCACTCCACACTAAGGAAGAATAAATGTCTGTAACTAAACTCAGTCTATCAAAGAGTTGTTTAAACTTTAATTTAAACATCAT
>PKRV01003580.1:199850-241228 GCA_003709505.1 Hyphantria cunea | reverse complement strand
AGTTTCCCACGGGACTTGGGAATCATCAAGTTGTGCACAGCGAATAAAGTGTTCCTGCCGGCAGAGGCCGCGAACCATTTATTGCATACGTCGTCACTGTACTTAAAGACGTTGCTGCAAAGCTGCACCATTGCAGTCGAGTCGTGTGGGAATAGCAAGTTGATAGACTGGTAGTCAGGGTATGTTTGCTCGCTGTCAAGTGCGGCGTAGAGGCAAGTAGTTGGGACCGGAAATTCAAAAGGATTTGCTGCTGGAGTTGTAGACGTGTCTTCTTCTAACTGGTAGAAGAGTACGGCTGACGGATGATCTTGGAAGTTCTGACCTACAGGTAAGTCGGCTATCACGCTTATGCCTAAAGACTCGAGATGTGATTGTGGACCGATACCTGATAACATTAAAATCTTTGGGCTGTTAAGTCCACCGGCAGACACCAGTACCTCTTTCGTGGCATATAATTTGAAAACATTACCATCGGAATCAACTACCTCTACGCCGACTGCTACTTTATTCTCGATCAGGATCTTAGTGACGGTAGTGTGCAACACCACACAGAGGTTGGTTCGCGACTTGGCTTCCCCGAGATATGTGACCGCGTTACTCTGTCGTAAATTGTTATCGATTTGTAGCAGCGGTTCTGCGGCACCGAGACTCGAAGTAGCAGAAGTTGTATCAGCGACAATATTATGACCTAGCTCTTTGAAAGCAGCTAGCAAGTTATCATTGGCAGAACTACTTTGTTTACGAATAAGAATGGGACCGTCTGTACCGTGGAGACTAGCGTATTCTGACGCAAGTAATTCTGGGTCCGTTAATTTTTCCTGTCGCTTTAAATATTCTTGAATATTCTTGTAATTCCATGAATCATCATCTAAAATGGTCGCCCAGTTATCGTAGTCATNAATTTTTCCTGTCGCTTTAAATATTCTTGAATATTCTTGTAATTCCATGAATCATCATCTAAAATGGTCGCCCAGTTATCGTAGTCATGTGGATCCCCATGTACGTGGATAGTATGGTCCAGAGCACTGCTACCCCCTAACATCTTGCCAGCTGTCAGCTCGATGACGCCTCCTTGTAGGTTTTGTGCTGTTCGTTGATCATTTACCGTTGTGAAATTGTAATCGAATTCTGAACTTGGAAGCACCGTGAATACTCCTGCCATCTAAAATAAAAGAAATAAATATAAAAGGTTGCATTATCATTCATGAAAATAAGATCGATGAATAACAGATTTGTCATCATTATCGTCATCAACTAGTCTTTAAAAAATCACTACTGGATACAGGCCCTAATTGAGTAGAGGTATTGGCCTCCTCTACTACACTAATCAGGAGGATTGGTATAAGGGGTTTTCCTCTTTGCAATAGTGTTTAGTTGAAGAATTATACGTGAAACGTATTATAGCATTCGATTTTTATACTAGAAAGTAAACATATTTGAAAGATTGTGGAAAAATTAAGACACATATTTAGACTTACATCAGACTGCAGAGGAGAGTAGCCTCCAGCTTCAATGAGCAGCACATTGTATTGACTGTTAGCTGAGAGTCTATTCGCCAGAACTGAGCCTGCGGTACCGCCCCCGACAATTATGAAGTCGTAGCTACTTCCATCTGTTGAAATTGAAGTAAATAAATTATTTACACTTAGCTTTTGGACTAGTTATTTAGTAATGACTATGATGAAAATATATTTTTAAGTTATATTTAATAAGCTAGGTCAGATCTTTTTTTCTGAGGCGATGTCCAAGTCAGGCAGTGGACTGTTAAAGGCTGTTGCTAATGGTGATAAAATGTTTTCATCAGTAACTCACTCGAAACGGGACAATTAGGTGGGAACCGAAATTCAGTAAGCGCCAACCCAAACAGCACTTGCAGTGCCAATTGCGCGCTTTGGACAACACCCAAGACAGTCGTTGCGATGCCTGCCATTTCTGCAACAAAGAAATTATTTTTAATACAGAATTCAGAGATTTCGCTGAAGATGCCCGTCGAATAATACGTCTGCGAGGAACATGTTGATAAATTTAATTCATATGTAGTTCTGATAACGTTGTCTTAAGGGGTGATCATTAATACCAAATGATAACATGGAAGTGTCTTTTTGTAATGTCGAATTCACAGCTTTTCCTTAAATGCATATATCAAAAAAACAATTTATAAAATCTCTCATTGTTTGTCTTTTTGTTCCAACTTGTCTCTAGAATGTCTGCTCAGCTAATAGTATCAGGAGTAACTTAGATAACGTTTATTTGAGACTAGCTGCGGCCCGCTGGGTCGTAACTCGTGTTTGTTGTTGTAAAGGTACAACGACTACCGCGGATAACACCGCGGGGCGCTGTTAGTAATTGAGAGAAATTTGAAGGCTTACTTACTTGTGTACTCCCAGAAGTGAAGAACTCGAATGTGATTTTTACTTTTCAGACAAGCTATTTATATCCGATAGTGGTGAATACTGATAAGTTTGCACAAATGTTCAAATAATTTTTTTCGCATAAATTTTTATAATATTCTCATTTTAATATATCAATTAAGTAAAGTTAAGTTTATCATGTGTCTCAAATAGATACAGGTGTGTTGATCTCACAGACGGACTTCCTGGTCACGTGATAGTTATAGCTTTATCCCATGTCTTTACTTGGCCATCTTAATTAAATAATTAAACTAGCAGGTAGTCGAGCTACTCTGATTTAATCCTGCCCGGGCTGGCCGGACCGGGGCGGTAGCATCCTCTAACAGAATATGAGCGTGTTTCGTTGAAGAGTACGAGTCCGGAGGTGCAGGCTTCGCGGGTGGCGAAGTATCTGAAGAAACCGCCACAGTGTAGGTTACCATACTGCATTGTTATATTGTCTGCATTCATAATGAGTATTGTGTTTACTACTCTTGGATTTTGCTAATGCTTCCTATCAGGTAGATTAGGTTCACTTTGACAGGCTCATATAAAAAAGGGCAACTTCAAGCGAATCGCTAGTCTAGCGGTTAGCGTAGTTGACTGCCGAACATGTGCATAACAGTCCGGAGTTTAGAAGTGGGGATCTTAACTCCCGTGTCTCGAAGAGCACGTAAAACCGTCGTTTCGGCGCCTGATCACTCTATAGGGAACAGAGAGACCAGTGCTTGCGCAAACACTTGTGCACTGTAATATCTCTTACTTAGTTAGCTGGTCTCCATGGATACTGTAAACTACTAAAACCAAAGGATGTATTAGTAAACAGGTCACCTGCTACGTAAATGAAGTAATAATGTCTTATAAACAGCGAATAATGAGTAATATGCTGACTTTAGTTGTCGCTATCTACTACGCTGAACGTTACGGGTTCAAACGCCACAAGGGACGAGCGATCAATTGAGACAACCGCAACGAGTGCTGGCTTTCAGGATCATAACGAGGTACCGCATGATCTCCTTTGAGGCGGCATGTCTCCTGGCCGGAACTTTACCATGGGACCTGGAGGCGAGAGCTCTTGTAGCCCTTTACCAGTAGCGCAAAGAGGCGCGGGAGTTGGGCAGTAGTTCTGAGAATCGAGAAATCGATGATCGGAAATCCCTACTCCGCAAGGTCCTCGTGGAGGAATGGATGGAACGACTTAGGCAACCGAGCACTGGGCACGCCGTATTTGCGGCGGTAAGACCCGTTATGGAAGATTGGCTCGAGAACGTCACGGGACCCTCGTATACCGACTGACGCTAGTGATCACTGGAAAAGGATGCATCGGAGATCACGCGTTGGCACCTACACCACCTACCAAATTCCTCGGAACTCAATAGACTTACATTAACGGTATACTTTAATAAACACTATCATCTTGTCGAAAACCAATCCTTATAACTTTAAAGAAAATTATTCAAATTAGATTTTTATACTTGTGTGGGAATCTTGATAAAATTAAAATGATAAAAACTAAAAATGCCAAGACTCAAGACAGATATTTGTGGATTATACAAATATTTTCTATCATGTTGAAGTTGTATGCCTGATACTTGCTTTGATGTAATAGCTTTGCACGTCCTTTCCTTTGAGCAGGACAGGAACCTCTTTCTTTCGAACATTTTAATACACAACGCCGTCTAGCGCTAAACTAAACAGAGCTTGTACTATGGATACTAGACAACTGATATTAATACATATAATTACCTTTTTTGTAAATAAATACATATTATACACCGAAAACACCCAAACTCCGAAACAAATATATGCAGATCATACAAACATTTGGTCCGACTCAGGAATCGAACTTGAGATCAGATACACGGCTGTCGCATACGCTACCACTGCGCCACCGAAGCAATTTCTGTACAGGAAGGGGCCATCTATCACGGCCTCGCAGAAAACCGGTGTGAACCAGCCTCTGCGATGAGTTTCATCGAGTGAGTGAGGATACCAGAGGCTCATACCCCTTTATTTACCCCATGTTATTATCATTAGGTGACCCCTATGCTCGTTTGACCCTAACACCCTTGAACAAGAAAATAATACCAACCCGGAAGATTTCTCAACTTTGTACAAGTGTTTCATTGAACGAGGAATTTAAAATTTTATAATTCAATATTGGCATACAATTATGAAACATATGTTATTTAATTTTAGTAATATTTGATATGGTGACATAGTGTATATCGAGACAATGGAAATGCATAATGAATTAACCACCATATAGTCATACTAAGTTATGCATACTATTGGAGATCGGGAGAACGAGCCCTTTCGAAGGGTCCTAGTTTCAGCTCGATTTGATGACTTTTGTGGTCGTTCATGCACCGTGATATTGATTATTTTCTTTTTTTTGTGTTTTACCTCCATAGCATATGGTGAATGTTGTCATTAAACACTTCTTAACTAAAAACAATTCTTTATGCTACTTTGCCTTACTAAACTTTTACCACCTGTGCTTGTTATTGGCCGCTAGAATTCACGGCGATTTGTATAGATGGTTTACTTCTTATTTCAAAAATTGAACGCACCACTTCCGCTCTTCTCAAAGTGACTAGCTATATTAGAGCGGGCATGGAGGACACAAATGTTACCGTTTTTGGTACTAATCGACTTCTCCAAATCCTACAATACTGTCAAACATGATATCCTTTTATCTATCCTTTCCCATCTGATGGTCTCACCTGAAGCACTGGAATGGTACTCTTCCTATCTTCGGGGACGCGAGCAGTCTGTTCGAGTCGACGAATTCTTTTCGGACTGATGTGATCTTGGCGTGTACCTCAAAGCGGTGTGGCTACTTCCACATACAGCGTTAACATAAAAATATATGACAGCGCCATCTACCGAAGAAACATCGAACTACGGAGCAACGAAGAATACTAAGGAACTACCAATTCTAAGTCGCGAAATAGAAGTTCTCGCGCCGATTAACATATATACAACTTCCCAACATCAACCGTTGGGTAGTGGCCCGCCAGGCATGATCACCTCGCCTGGTCGGAGGATCCTCCCTTTGTGTTGGAGGTACATGACACCCGTTCCTCCACAGTGGTGACCCCGACGTGATTGGAAGCAGCTTTCGTAGGAGCGCAGATCAACAGCAGCAGCGCGCCACCATCACGTTCACTCCCACAGCAAGTCTCAGTCAGGCAGCAACCTCGGCCTCAACAGGGATACACCACACGCAGGATGCGACCGCTCCAACCTGGTTACCCCTACGGTCTCTTTAGCGTCTAGGCACAGCACACTGCAACTACGGTCCATGTAAGCAGAGCATTTCTCTCCCGTCTATGCAGCAGCCAGCCACTAAGCAGCAATCGCCCCGACTGACTGGGGACCTCACTGCAGCACCACGCACCGCATGCGATCCCGACTCACTGGGATCAGCGGACTTCAGCCCCGACTCACTAGGACTACCGGCATTCAGTTCCGACTCACTGGAACTTGCGGCGCTCAGTGCCGACTCACTGGAACTACTCAATCCTGGCACTGGCAAGCTCCGCAACAGAGCACAGACAGCTGACTCATTCAGATATCTGCCTCCGGTCTTGGAGGGGAGTGATGTGGCGACTTCCACATACAGCGCAACAACATAAAATATATAGCAGCGCCATCTAGCGAAGTAACATCGAACTACAGAGTAACGAAGAAAACTAAGAAACTACCAATCTTAAATCGCGCAATAGAAGTTCTCGCGCCGATTAACATATATACAACTTCCCAACATCTAAAAATTTGCTTCCCCCGAGAACTAAGACTATGCTCGTACAAACCCTTATTTTCCCCGTAATCGACTATGGTGACGTGTGCTGTCATGACCTGAATGCAGATCTTCTCGACAAATGAGACCGTCTTCTTAACAATTGCATTCGATTTGTCTATAACCTCCGCAAATATGACCATGTGTCATCTTTCTACTCGCAGCTTAACTGATTACCAATTCGTCTACGTTGAAAATTACGTGCTCTCTCTGTCTTATATTCTGTTTTAAGTAACCCATCTTCGCCAGCATATTTAAACTCCTACTTTCAACTCTTGTGTAGCAATCACGACAGAAACCTACGGTCCTCTATTAACCTTCTTCTTCGTTGTTCGTCTTACAGATCCGAGTTTGTTGGCTCTGTTGTACAGGGGTACATGTTGTACAGTCCGTTTTTCTTTGGAATGAGCTCCCCCTCGAGATCAGGATGGCCCCTAACACTTTCACGTTCAAGGCAAAAGTACCTTTTAAAACAAATGGCAGAATCAACTGACTCATGATTACCATCTATCATTATCTACCATCCGCTAATGCACAAATGTGCATGAAGTATAAAGTTAATAAATAAATAATATAGTCAATAAGGCGTCAAAAGCCTAGAGCTTCATTATGAGAGCCACCACCGCCTTCTGAACTATTAAATCCATAATTGTTTTGTGTTGTTCCTTTGTGCGCAGCTTCCTGGAGTACGCAACGCAAGTCTGGAACCCGCAATACGAAGTTTATAGGTATCGTATAGGTCACATGATTACACTCATCGATGCAGAGATACCATTTCCTTCCACTGGAATATAGACGCCTTATAAATGATATTTGCTATTTGACTAGCATCGCAAAAGGCACGATCGACTTCCCTGAGCACTTGCCTAGGTTACGCTTGCGCACCAACCAAATCGGTCTAGGACAGCTTTGCTACAAGTGCCTTTTGTGACCACTAATTACAGGAGCAATTCCTTTCTTTTGCGAGCACGTGCAAGTCACACCTCGCTTCAATGAACTTCATTACTCTGTACAGTATGACTTGTTCTGTACTAACCATCACGGCGAGGCAGCTTTTATCGAGAAGGTTTTTTATTATAGGTGTTGGGTGCGGTAATCAATCTGATAGTTTAAGTGAAATCTGAAATGTTTTGAACGCATAGAACACAGGGAAGAGAAGTGTTTTGTGGGTTCATTACAACTTTATTTTATTTTATAATTTTGTTTTTTCTTTTTTTGTTTTCTTTTTTATCCGCGTATACAATGTCATGTTTTCCTATAGTTATGTGTTTGTATCTGTGAATACATATCATGTAAGTCCATGACCTGGCACAAGACCTGTGTAATATATTCTTATCTATATATGGAAGCTTGTTGGTAGCAACTTGATCACCTCTTTGAATTAACCATAATTATGTTTATTAGTCTGTAGGCCTTCTTCAAAAATAAATAAATAAAATAATATAAGAACTTGCAGGTTTACAACTTATAATATGATTCGTTTTGAGAACTTGTCAAGTAAAATTTTGACTGCCCTGACCTTTACTTAATACTATTATATGGTCCGACATACACATTATTAATTTTTACACGAGTAATGATCTTACACTATTGATGGGCGAATGATTATAATTATTTTATATTACAGGAGTTATAACTAAGTGTTCCTAATAGATTCAATTAGTTGAAAAATTATAATTAAATGATAAAAATGTACTTGTTTCTACTTAATTCCTATGTATTCACCCAATTACCTATCTGGTTGCCAAATTTGAACTTTCTAGGCCATCTGGAATAGGCTAGAAGTAGATTAGAATTTTGAATTATAGGTGTTTCGGTGGTAAAAATACGGATTTTTGGACGTTAATACCTAAGTAGCCGTTTGAGGTGTGTTTCTGAAATTAAGAGGACATATTTATTTAGTATTATACATCATGCACTTAACGTACATTGGCCGACTTAATGCCTAAGGCATTCTCTACCAGTCAACCTTTAGGTGATGCAGAGAAAATAGAAAGTAGGTGCATTTAGGTTTATTTGTAAAGTATCAAACACACATACATATACAAATACCATAAACTACACATAATACATAGATGCATATACATATTCTTACTAAAATAAAATAAATACATACATACACAAATGAATACCATAACCAGAATGAGATGTCATTTATGAATTGGTTAATTCTGCGAGAGCTGATTTAATAAATACTGCTTTATTTTTGTTTTAAATGTAAAAACTTTGGTGGCCATTCTGATCTAGAGCGGAAGCTCATTCCAAAGAAGAACGGACTGCACAAAAAGTATGAGCCGACGAACTCAGACGCATGGGAGGGACAACGAAGAAAAAGGTTATTAGAGGACCGAAGACTTGGTATCAGGCAAGTCTAAATATATGTGCCAAATCCTTCAGATCTTTGTGAAATAGTTTTTAAGTTATGAGGCTGTCAAAAGTGATTCCGAAAGGTGCTCGTCAGTTTTATTAGCTTGAACTTGGCTTGACACGCTACCGTTTGTCTAAATAAACCAATCAAGTGCAGCAGATCTAGAGATGATTCCTTACAACCTCACAAACTATACTTTTTTATGTATTATGTAGGTAGGTATTATGGTTACTCTTTTTAATTTATACTTCTTTTGGCACGTCAGGGAAAAATGATGAGAGTTAATTTTTACGATGCGCGCGCGCACCGTCATAAAAACCGGCACCCTGAATGTTCTTAACAACAACTTCTTGTCAACATTTTAGTTTTCAAATTTTTTCTTGAAAACGCCAAAGAAGTATGACTTCTAACGCGTGTACATAAGTACACACACACTTTCTTATTGCATTCAGTTATCAAGAAAAAAATACAATATTTTTGGCCCACTTATTCAGTGCAACAAGTGTCCAAGTTAGTTTTGCTCAACAAACTTTTTTTAGCATATTATATCACTAGTAGATGCAGAATGCAACTGTCGGAAAAATTCAGATATATCTATATTTAAAAACCTGGATTTAAGTGAAAATGAGATATGCTCGCTTGGAAGAAAAAGGTACTTTTTGTTCATAGGAATTTTAATTAAAAAAGTACAAATAATACAATATTTACAACAAAAACCAANTCGTCATCACCTAGTCTTTAAAAAATCACTACTGGATACAGGCCCTAATTGAGTAGAGGTATTGGCCTCCTCTACTACACTAATCAGGAGGATTGGTATAAGGGGTCTTCCTCTTTGCAATAGTGTTTAGTTGAAGAATTATACGTGAAACGTATTATAGCATTCGATTTTTATACTAGAAAGTAAACATATTTGAAAGATTGTGGAAAAATTAAGACACATATTTAGACTTACATCAGACTGCAGAGGAGAGTAGCCTCCAGCTTCAATGAGCAGCACATTGTATTGACTGTTAGCTGAGAGTCTATTCGCCAGAACTGAGCCTGCGGTACCGCCCCCGACAATTATGAAGTCGTAGCTACTTCCATCTGTTGAAATTGAAGTAAATAAATTATTTCCACTTAGCTTTTGGACTAGTTATTTAGTAATGACTATGATGAAAATATATTTTTAAGTTATATTTAATAAGCTAGGTCAGATCCTTTTTTCTGAGGCGATGTCCAAGTCAGGCAGTGGACTGTTACAGGCTGTTGCTAATGGTGATAAAATGTTTTCATCAGTAACTCACTCGAAACGGGACAATTAGGTGGAAACCGAAATTCAGTAAGCGCCAACCCAAACAGCACTTGCAGTGCCAATTGCGCGCTTTGGACAACACCCAAGACAGTCGTTGCGATGCCTGCCATTTCTGCAACAAAGAAATTATTTTTAATACAGAATTGAGAGATTGCGCTGAAGATGCCCGTCGAATAATACGTCTGCGAGGAACATGTTGATAAATTTAATTCATATGTTGTTCTGATAACGTTGTCTTAAGGGGTGATCATTAATACCAAATGATAACATGGAAGTGTCTTTTTGTAATGTCGAATTCACAGCTTTTCCTTAAATGCATATATCAAAAAAACAATTTATAAAATCTCTCATTGCTTGTCTTTTTGTTCCAACTTGTCTCTAGAATGTCTGCTCAGCTAATAGTATCAGGAGTAACTTAGATAACGTTTATTTGAGACTAGCTGCGGCCCGCTGGGTCGTAACTCGTGTTTGTTGTTGTAAAGGTACAACGACTACCGGGGATGACACCGCGGGGCGCTGTTAGTTTGTAATAAGCACGAGTGTTTACACTGCTGTAATGTTTTCTGGTTATAAATGATTTTAGAGGTTGTTACAAAAACTTGGAAGACAAGTTTAGTTTTAATTACTCGAGACAGGAGTTGCGATATTAGAAATAAAATTAATATATAAATTAAGAGAAATTTGTAGGCTTACTTACTTGTTTACTCCCAGAAGTGTAGAACTCGAATGTGATTTTTACTTTTCAGACAAGCTATTTATATCCGATAGTGGTGAATACTGATAAGTTTGCACAAATGTTCAAATTACTTTTATGGCATAAATTTATATCATTTTTTAATTTTTATATGTTAATTAAGAAAAGTTAAATTCATCATGTGTCTCGTACAATAGATACAGGTGTGTTTACCTTACAGATGTAGTTCCTGGTCACGTGATAGTTATAGCTTTATCCCATGTCTTTACTTGGCCATCTTAAAGATTATTAAATTAGCAGGTTAAAACTACTCTTGGATTCTGCTAATGCTTCCCATCAGGTAGAGTAGGGTCACTTTGGCAGGTTTATATAAAAAAATAGTAACTCCAAGTGCCTCGTTGGTCTAGCGGTTAGCGTAGTTGACTGCCGATCATGTTTGATTTCTGAATCTGTTTACAGAACGCTTAATTACTTCTTATAAACATCCACTAATAAATAATATGCTGACTTTAGTGTCTACTACACTGAGTATTACGGGTTCAAACCCACATGGGAAGAGCGATCGATTGAGACAACCGCAACGAATGCCATGTAAATGCGGTGCTCCCTTATGATCCCGACAGCCATGTCAGAATCATAAGACCTCCTTTGAGGCGGCATATCTCCTGGCCGGAACTCGACCATGGGACTTGGAGGCGAGAGCCCTTGCAGCTCATTGCCAGTGGCGCAATGAGGTGTCGGAGTTGGGCAGGTTCAGAGAATCGAGAAATCGATGATCAGAAATCCCAACTCCGCCAGGTCCTCGTGGAGGAACGGAAGGAACGACTTAGGCAACAGAGCGCCGGGCACGCCTTTATTGCGGCGGTAAGACCCATTATGGAGGATTAGCTTGAGAGACGTCACGGGCCTTTGCCTCTCATATCGGCTGACGCAGGTGATTACTGGAAAAGGATGCTTCGGAGATCACCTGAGTCTGACCCGCAAGGTGCCAAGGCCCGAGTGCCACCACTGCGATGGCCAGACCATGGACACGACGCTCCATACGTGGCAGTATGTCCGGCGTGTAAGGAACCGAGGTTTCAGATTCTTACAAGAAATTATATAATTTTACTGGCTGATCTATGCAACTTTGTCTGCGTCTCTCAAAGAAAATACGTGATAAAAATTATCCTTTCCTAGCCACGTAAGTAAAAACACATTTTAAAAAACAAGAAAATCGTTTAGATAAAAATACACAAAAATTATATTCGTCCATATTACTTTTTTCTCTTGCTTTGCGCTGCGCTGTGTTTTACCAGTGAGTGAGGATACCGCTTTATTTACCCGCTGTTATTCATAATCAGGTGACTCGTCTACTCCTTTAACCCCAAGATCCATAAACAAGAAAAAAATACCAACCCGGAAGATTTCTCAACTTTGTACAAGTGTTTCATTAAACGAGGAATTTAAAATTTTAGTTTCAATATTGGCATACAATTATTAAACATATCTTATTTAATTTTAGTAATATTTGATATAATGACAATGTGTATATCGAGACAATGGAAATGCATACCGAATTAACCATCATTTAGTTATACTGAGTTATGCATAGTATTGGTGATCGCGAGAATGAGCCCTTTCGAAGGGTCCCAGTTTCAGCCGATCTGATGACTTTTGTGGTCGTTAATGCACCGTGATATTGAATATTTTCATACACACATTTTACCCATCTAAAATAAACTGATATTATGCGTTGAGTCGTGTCGCTGTGTTTTCTGAAATATCTTAAATACAGGATTAGCAAGCTGAAGTGGCAATTGGCCAAATTTGCCGAAGAACCGATAACCATTGAGGTATTTTAATACAGTAAAACAAATTTACTTTTTTTAATAAATCCATCGTTGAAACTGTCTATACGAGTTTTATTTTTTGCTTAAAACCATAATATATTTTTTTTATCGCATACAGATCTTGGTGTTGAATACGTAGAAAATAAAGCAAAATGCTAGCAAATAATGATCCTGAATGCGCCGATGCGCAGGCGCTTCAGTCTCCGGTTAAATGTTATATCTAGCTCATGGTTTCATTTCGCAACAGAGCACATCAGATATCGATCTCCGGTCTTGGTTGGGAGTGATGTAGCGACTTCTACATTCAACGAAGAACAGAAATACACTACAGCGCCATTTGCCGATTGTCCTTCGAACTACAGAGCTGTATAGGAATCGACGAGACTAGCAATCCTCAATCGTGCAATAGAAGTTCTCACACCGATTAATATTCATACAACTTCCCAACATCAACCGTTGGACAGTGGCCCAGGTCACCAGGATCACCTCACCTGGTCGGAGGATCCGTTTTGTAATGGAGGGACATGACACTGGTTCCTCCACAATAGTCACAGAATACTATAAGAATTTACAGGTTTGCAACTTGCGGACAGGCTATAATATGATTTATATTTAAAACTAGCCAAGTTAGACTTTGACTGCCCTACCCTTTACTTAATACTATTATATGGTCCGAAATACCAATAATTTTATTTTTTTATGAGTAATGATCTTACACATGTTTAATCCAAGTAATACCGTAATAAATACTAAAGGTGTCTACAGTCTTAGTTATGAGTACATTAACAGGAGTACTAAAACTGATAAATTAAGGGTGGTATACCACTCGTCACGTGAAGACCTTGAAATCCACATAAAGACAGGCTGTGATCAATTTTGGTTGCTGATTCTTACATTACAGGCAATTTAACTGAGTGTTCCTAATAGAATCAATTAATTGAAAAATTATAATAAAATGATAAAAATGTACTTGCTTCTGATTAATTCCTAAGTATTCACACAACTACCAATCTGGTTGCCAAATTTGAACTTTCAAGTCCATCTAGAACCGGGTTAGAATTTTGATCTATAGGTGTGTCAGTGATAAAAATACGGATTTTTCGACGCTTATACCTAAGTAGCCGTTTCAATAACATCCCATAATGTCCCACTGCTGGGTTCGCATACCCTCTCAAGAGAGGGTTAAGGGCATAAGTCCCCACGCTTGCCAAGTACGGGTTAGGGAGTGTTAGCTTGATACGCTACCTTGTGTTTAGATTTACCGATTAAGTGCAGCAGATCTAGAGAGTATCCCTTACAACCTCACAAACTATACTTTTAGTTAGGTGTTATGGTAACTTTTTTAAAATAATACTTCTTTTGGCGCGTTAGGGAAAAATGATGAGGGTAAATTTTTACGATGCGCGCGTACACCGTCATAGAACCCTATAGCTATAGTCAACATTTTAGTTCTAGCGCGTGTACATAAGAGCACACACTTTTTAATGCATTCAGGTAACAAGAAAAAAATACAATATTTTTGGCCCACTTATTCAGTGCAACAAGTGTCCAAGTTAGTTTTGCTCAACAAACTTTTTTTAGCATATTATATCACTAGTAGATGCAGAATGCAACTGTCGGAAAAAATCAGATATATCTATATTTAAAAACCTGGATTTAAGTGAAAATGAGATATGCTCGCTTGGAAGAAAAAGGTACTTTTTGCTCATAGGTATTTTTATTAAAAAAGTACAAATAATACAATATTTACAACAAAAACAAAGCAACTGTTTAACTTTCCCAATCTGAAAGTATGAAGCTCGCTCCCCGCTCTGCGACCATATTGATAGCAGCCTTAATGTTTCCGCTCACTTGAGCCGGCATAGAACTTCCATCTATCACGCGCAGGTTTGAGATAGAATTAACCCGAAGTCTGTTGTCCAACACGGATCCCATAGAGCACGTACCGATGTAGTGCCACATAGTCGCAGACATAGACATAGCATAACACTCCCAAAACTCACTCTCAGTTTTCTCAGAACAGAATCCGAGGTCAACCAACGTCCCGTTCACACTCTTGAAGTATGTCGTAGTTGTTAAGTTATTGAAATCGGCAAGAGCCTTGGACATCAGAGCTAAGTCTGCACCTTCGCTGTCACTGTAAGTACCAGTGTAAACGAGAGGGTCATCTCTGTAATCAGCACTTGCTAACTCCAGTTTCCCACGGGACTTGGGAATCATCAAGTTGTGCACAGCGAATAAAGTGTTCCTGCCGGCAGAGGCCGCGAACCATTTATTGCATACGTCGTCACTGTACTTAAAGACGTTGCTGCAAAGCTGCACCATTGCAGTCGAGTCGTGTGGGAATAGCAAGTTGATAGACTGGTAGTCAGGGTATGTTTGCTCGCTGTCAAGTGCGGCGTAGAGGCAAGTAGTTGGGACCGGAAATTCAAAAGGATTTGCTGCTGGAGTTGTAGACGTGTCTTCTTCTAACTGGTAGAAGAGTACGGCTGACGGATGATCTTGGAAGTTCTGACCTACAGGTAAGTCGGCTATCACGCTTATGCCTAAAGACTCGAGATGTGATTGTGGACCGATACCTGATAACATTAAAATCTTTGGGCTGTTAAGTCCACCGGCAGACACCAGTACCTCTTTCGTGGCATATAATTTGAAAACATTACCATCGGAATCAACTACCTCTACGCCGACTGCTACTTTATTCTCGATCAGGATCTTAGTGACGGTAGTGTGCAACACCACACAGAGGTTGGTTCGCGACTTGGCTTCCCCGAGATATGTGACCGCGTTACTCTGTCGTAAATTGTTATCGATTTGTAGCAGCGGTTCTGCGGCACCGAGACTCGAAGTAGCAGAAGTTGTATCAGCGACAATATTATGACCTAGCTCTTTGAAAGCAGCTAGCAAGTTATCATTGGCAGAACTACTTTGTTTACGAATAAGAATGGGACCGTCTGTACCGTGGAGACTAGCGTATTCTGACGCAAGTAATTCTGGGTCCGTTAATTTTTCCTGTCGCTTTAAATATTCTTGAATATTCTTGTAATTCCATGAATCATCATCTAAAATGGTCGCCCAGTTATCGTAGTCATGGGGATCCCCATGTACGTGGATAGTATGGTCCAGAGCACTGCTACCCCCTAACATCTTGCCAGCTGTCAGCTCGATGACGCCTCCTTGTAAGTTTTGTGCTGTTCGTTGATCATTTACCGTTGTGAAATTGTAATCGAATTCTGAACTTGGAAGCACCGTGAATACTCCTGCCATCTAAAATAAACGAAATGAATATAAAAGGTTGCATTATCATTCATGAAAATAATATCCATGAATAACATATTTGTCATCATTATCATCATCGTCTAGCCTTTAAAAGTTCACTACTGGATACAGGCCCTAATAGAGTAAAAGTTTTGGCCTCCTATACTACACTAATCAGAAGGGTTGGTATAAGGTGTCTGCCTCTTTGCAATAGTGTTTAGTTGAAGAATTATACGTGCAACGTATTATAGCATTAATTTTTATACTAGATAGTAAACATATTTGAAAGATTGTTGAAAAATTAAGACAAATATTTAGACTTACATCAGACTGCAGAGGAGAGTAGCCTCCAGCTTCAATGAGCAGCACATTGTATTTACTGTTAGCTGAGAGTCTATTTGCCAGAACTGAGCCTGCGGTACCGCCCCCGACAATTATGAAGTCGTAACTACTTCCATCTGTTGAAATTGAAATAAATAAATTATTTACACTTAGCTTTTGGACTATTTATTTCGCAATGAGTGTGATGAAAAATCATTTTTTGTTATATTTAATAAGCTAGGCCATATCCTCCTTTCTAAGGAGATGTCCAAGTTAGGCAGTGGACTGTTAAAGGCCGCTGCTAATGGTGATGTAATGTTTTCATCAGTGAACTCACTCGTAACGGGACAATTAGGTGGAAACCGAAATTCAGTGAGCGCCAACCCAAACAGAACTTGCAGTGCCAATTGCGCACTTTGGACAACACCCAAGACTGTCGTTGCGATGCCTGCCATTTCTACAACAAAGAAATCATTTCAAATACAGAATTCAGTGATTTCCCTGAAGATGACCGTCGAATAATACGTCTGCGAGGAACATGTCGATAAATTTAATTTATATGTAGTTCTGATAATGTTGTCTAAAGGGGTGATCATTAACAATAAATAATAACAGTTTTTCACTAAACGCATATATCAAAGAAAACAATTTATAAATTCTCTTTGTTTGTCTTCTTGTTCCAGCTTGTCTCTAGAATGTCTGCTCAGCTATTGGTATAAGGAGTAACTTAGATAACGTTTATTTGAGACTAGCTGCGGCCCGCTGTGTTCCTCGTGTTTGTTGTTGTAAAGGTACAACGACTACCGCGGATAACACCGCGGGGCGCTGTTAGTTTGTAATAAGCACGAGTGCTTACACTACTGTAGTGTTTTGTGGTTATAGGTCACCTCAGAGGTTCTAACAAAAAACTTAGAAGACACAAGTTTAATCATTAGTTACTCGACATAGGAATTGTATTATTGGAAATAAATAACATATATGTAATTGAGAGAAATTTGAAGGCTTACTTACTTGTGTACTCCCAGAAGTGAAGAACTCGAATGTGATTTTTACTTTTCAGACAAGCTATTTATATCCGATAGTGGTGAATACTGATAAGTTTACACAAATGTTCAAATTATTTTTTTCGCATAAATTTTTATAATATTCTCATTTTAATATATCAATTAAGTTAAATTAAATTTATCATGTGTCTCAAATAGATACAGGTGTGTAAATCTCACAGACGGACTTCCTGGTCGCGTGATAGTTATAGCTTTATCCCATGTCTTTACTTGGCCATCTTAATTAAATAATTAAATTAGCAGGTAGTCGAGCCACTCTGATTTATTCGTGCCCGGGCTGGCCGGACCGGGGCGGTAGTACCCTCTAACAGAATATGTACGTGTTTCGTTGACGAGTACGAGTCCGGAGGTGCAGGCTTTGCGAGTTTCGAAGTATCTGAAGAGACCACCATAGTGTAAGTCACCATACTGCATTGTTATATTGGCTGCATTCACAATGAGTATGGTGTTCACTACTCTTGGAGTCTGCTAATGCTTTCCATCAAGTAGAGTAGGGTCACTATGGCAGATTCATATAAAAAATAGCAATTTCAAGTGCCTCTTTGGTCCAGCGCTTAGAATAGTTGACTGCCGATCATTTTTGATTTTAGTATCTGCTTATGGAACGCTTAATTACTTCTTATAAACAGCCACTAATAAGTAATATGCTGACTTTAGTGTCTACTACACTGAGGATTACGGGTTCAAACCCACATGGGAAGAGCGATCGATTGAGACATCCGCAACGAATGCCATGTAAATGCGGTGCCCCCTTATGATCCCGACAGCCATGTCAGAATCATAAGACCTCTCTTGAGGCGGCATATCTCTTGGCCGGAACTCGACCATGGGACTTGGAGGCGAGAGCCCTTGCAGCTCATTGCCAGTGGCGCAATGAGGTGTCGGAGTTGGGCAGGTTCAGAAAATCGAGAAATCGATGATCAGAAATCCCAACTGCGCCAGGTCCTCGTGGAGGAACGGAAGGAACGACTTAGGCAACAGAGCGCCGGGCACGCCTTTATTGCGGCGGTAAGACCCATTATGGAGGATTAGCTTGAGAGACGTCACGGGCCTTTGCCTCTCATATCGGCTGACGCAGGTGATTACTGGAAAAGGATGCTTCGGAGATCACCTGAGTCTGACCCGCAAGATGCCAAGGCCCTAGTGCCACCACTGCGATGGCCAGACCATGGACACGACGCTCCATACGTGGCAGTATGTCCGGCGTGTAAGGAACCGAGGTTTCAGATTCTTACAAGAAATTATATAATTTTACTGGCTGATCTATGCAACTTTGCCTGCGTCTCTCAAAGAAAATACGTGATAAAAATTATCCTTTCTTAGCCCCGTAAGTAAAAACACATTTTAAAAAACAAGAAAATCGTTTAGATAAAAATACACAAAAATTATATTCGTCCATATTACTTTTTTCTCTTGCTTTGCGCTGTGCTGTGTTTTACTAGTGAGTGAGGATACCGCTTTATTTACCCGCTGTTATTCATAATCAAGTGACTCGTCTACTCCTTTAACCCCAAGACCCTTAAACAAGAAAAAAATACCAACCCGGAAGATTTCTCAACTTTGTACAAGTGTTTCATTAAACGAGGAATTTAAAATTTTAGTTTCAATATTGGCATACAATTATTAAACATATCTTATTTAATTTTAGTAATATTTGATATAATGACAATGTATATATCGAGACAATGGAATTGCATACCGAATTAACCATCATTTAGTTATACTGAGTTATGCATAGTATTGGTGATCGCGAGAATGAGCCCTTTCGAAGGGTCCCAGTTTCAGCTCGATCTGATGACTTTTGTGGTCGTTAATGCACCGTGATATTGAATATTTTCAAACACACATTTTACCCATCTAAAATTAACTGATATTATGCGTTGAGTCGTGTCGCTGTGTTTTCTGAAATATCTTAAATACAGGATTAGCAAGCTGAAGTGGCAATTGGCCAAATTTGCCGAAGAACCGATAACCATTGAGGTATTTTAATACAGTAAAACANTCGGAATCAACTACCTCTACGCCGACTGCTACTTTATTCTCGATCAGGATCTTAGTGACGGTAGTGTGCAACACCACACAGAGGTTGGTTCGCGACTTGGCTTCCCCGAGATATGTGACCGCGTTACTCTGTCGTAAATTGTTATCGATTTGTAGCAGCGGTTCTGCGGCACCGAGACTCGAAGTAGCAGAAGTTGTATCAGCGACAATATTATGACCTAGCTCTTTGAAAGCAGCTAGCAAGTTATCATTGGCAGAACTACTTTGTTTACGAATAAGAATGGGACCATCTGTACCGTGGAGACTAGCGTATTCTGACGCAAGTAATTCTGGGTCCGTTAATTTTTCCTGTCGCTTTAAATATTCTTGAATATTCTTGTAATTCCATGAATCATCATCTAAAATGGTCGCCCAGTTATCGTAGTCATGGGGATCCCCATGTACGTGGATAGTATGGTCCAGAGCACTGCTACCCCCTAACATCTTGCCAGCTGTCAGCTCGATGACGCCTCCTTGTAAGTTTTGTGCTGTTCGTTGATCATTTACCGTTGTGAAATTGTAATCGAATTCTGAACTTGGAAGCACCGTGAATACTCCTGCCATCTAAAATAAACGAAATAAATATAAAAGGTTGCATTATCATTCATGAAAATAATATCCATGAATAACATATTTGTCATCATTATTATCATCGTCTAGCCTTTAAAAGTTCACTACTGGATACAGGCCCTAATTGAGTAGAGGTTTTGGCCTCCTATACTACACTAATTAGATGGGTTGGTATAAGGTGTCTGCCTCTTTACAATAGTGTTTAGTTGAAGAATTATACGTGCAACGTATTATAGCATTCAATTTTTATACTACATAGTAAAAATATTTGAAAGATTGTGGAAAAATTAAGACACATATTTAGACTTACATCAGACTGCAGAGGAGAGTAACCTCCAGCTTCAATGAGCAGCACATTGTATTTACTGTTAGCTGAGAGTCTATTCGCCAGAACTGAGCCTGCGGTACCGCCCCCGACAATTATGAAGTCGTAACTACTTCCATCTGTTGAAATTGAAATAAATAAATTATTTACACTTAGCTTTTGAACTAGTTATTTCGCAATGACTGTGATGAAAAATCATTTTTTGTTATATTTCATAAGCTAGGCCATATCCTCCTTTCTAAGGAGATGGCCAAGTCAGGCAGTGGACTGTTAAAGGCCGCTGCTAATGGTGATGTAGTATTTTCATCAGTGAACTCACTCGTAACGGGACAATTAGGTGGAAACCGAAATTCGGTGAGCGCCAACCCAAACAGAACTTGCAGTGCCAATTGCGCACTTTGGACTACACCCAAGACAGTCGTTGCGATGCCTGCCATTTCTGCAACAAAGAAATCATTTCAAATACAGAATTATTATTCATAAAATCTCTCTTTTTTGTCTTCTTCTTCCAGCTTGCCTCTAGAATGTCTGCTCAGCTATTGGTATAAGGAGTAACTTAGATAACGTCTATTTGAGACTAGCTGCGGCCCGCTGTGTTCCTCGTGTTTGTTGTTGTAAAGGTATAACGACTACCGCGGATAGCACGAGTGTTTACACTACTGTAATGTTTACTAGTTATAAATCATTTTAGAGGTTGTAACAAAAACTTGGAAGACAAGTTTAGTTTTGTTACTCGACACAGGAGTTGCGATATTAGAAATTAAAAAAAAAATATAATTTAAGAGAAATTTGTCGGCTTACCTACTTGTGTACTCCCAGAAGTGAAGAGCTCGAATGTGATTTTTTACTTTTCAGACTAGCTATTTATATCCGATAGTGGTGAATACTGATAAGTTTGCACAAATGCTCAAATTATTTTTATCGCATAAATTTTTGTAATATTCTCATTTTAATATATCAATTAAGTTTATCATGTGTCTCAAATAGATACAGGTGTGTTGATCTCACAGACGAACTTCCTGGTCACGTGATAGTTATAGCTTTATCCCATGTCTTTACTTGGCCCTCTTAATTAAATATTTAAATAATTTAGTTAGTAGGTAGTCGAGTCACTCTGATTTAATCGGGACCGGGCTGGCCGGACCGGGCCGGTAGCATCCTCTAACAGGAGATGAGCGCGTTTCGTTGAAGAGTACGAGTCCGGAGGTGCAGGCTTCGCGAGTGGCGAAGTATCTGAAGAAACCGTCACAGTGTAGTTTACTATACTGCATTGTTATACTACTCTTGGATTTTACTTATGCTTCCTATCAGGTAGAGTAGGGTCACTTTGGCAGGCTCATATAAGAAAAGGGCAACTTCAAGTGAATCGCTAGTCTAGCGGTTAGCGTAGTTGACTTCCGAACATGTTTGATTTCTGAATCTGTTTATAGAATGCTTAATAACTTCTTATAAATAGCCACTAATAAGTAGTATGCTGACTTTAGTTTTCGCTGTCTACTACGCTGAATGTTACGCGTTCAAATCCCACATAGGACGAGCGATCAATTGAGACAACTGCAACGAGTGCTGGCTGTCAGGATCATAAGGAGTAACGCACGACTACCTTTGAGGCAGCATGTCTTCTGGACGAACCTCCACCAGGGGACCTGAAGGCGATAGCCTTTGCAGCCCTTTGCCAGTGGCGCAATAAAGCGCGGGAGTTGGACACTAGTTCTGAGAATCGAGAAATCAATGATCAGAAATCCCAACTCCGCCAGGTTATCGTGGAGGATTGGAAGGGACGACTTTGACAGCCGAGCGCTGGGCACGCCGTTGTTGCAGCGGTAAGAGTTATGGAGGATTGACTCGAGAGGCGTCATGGGACCATTTTATACCGGCATTCGCAGGTGATCACTGAAAAAGAATGCTTCGGAGATCACCTGTGGCTGATCCGCAAGGTGCCAACGCCTGAGTGCCACCACTGCGATGGCCAGGCCATGAACAGGTTTATTCTTTTTTCTGTAAATCGCTAAGGACTCAATCGACTTCCGTCAACTTGTTCAGCGCTTGCCAGAAAACAATTACTATCACTTTAAAGGAAATAATTTAATTTGATTTTTATACTTGCGTTGCAATCTCTTTAAAATTCAAATGATAAACACTAAAAATGTCAAGACTCAAGACAGCTATTTATACAAATATTTTGTATCGTGTTGAATTTGTATGCCTAATACTTGCTTTAGTAGAATAGCTAGTGGCCATTCGCACGCCCTTTCCTTTGAGCAGGACAGGAATCTCTTTCTTTCAGTACAGGAAGGGGCCATCTACAAGCCGTGATACCACGGTCCCACAGAAAACCGGTATGAAACAGTATCTGCGATATGTTTCACCGAGTGAATTAGGATATCGGAGGCCCATACCCCTTTATATACCCATGTTATTATCATTAAGTGACCCGTCTGCTTGTTTGACCCCAACAACCTTAACCAAGAAAATAATACTAACCCGGAAGATTTCTCAACTTTGTACAAGTGTTCTATTGGACGAGGAATTTCAAATTTTAATATTCAATATTTGCATATGATTGTGAAACATATGTTATTTAATTTTGGTAATATTTGATATAATGACAATATACATATCGAGACGATGGAAATACATAATATATTACCCGTCATTTTAGGTAATATTGAGTTACATATATTGTAAGAGATCGGGAGAACGAGCCCTTTCGAAGGGTCCTAGTTTCAGCTCGATCTGATGGCTTTTGTGGTCGTTAGTACACTCTTATTTAGATAATTTTCATTTTTTTGTCTTTTAACTTCATAGCAAACGGTGAATTTTCAAAATATTAGCGATTAAACAATCACAGTTGGTAAACGTTTAACAAAGCAAAGTATTATAAGTTTTTTTTTAGTTAAGAGGTGATTTGAAAATTCACCGTTCGCTATGGAGTTAAAACACAAAAAATGAAAATTATCTAAATAAGAGTGTACTAACTATCGAGATTAAACAATCAAGTTACAAAGTATTAATATTAACACTTTTCTATTTTGATATATTATACCCAACTTGATCTTGCTTTACCAATGGAGGTAAAACTTTTTACTCCGGTTTTAAATGTTAGTCATTGTAAGTTAATACATTTTATTCCACTCTCAAATGCTTTTGTTTACCAGATAACACATTTTACCCATCTAAAATAAACTGATAATAGGCGTTGAGTCGTTTGGCTGTTTTTATACAATAAAATTAATTAACTTGTTTTTTTTTCAATAACCCTTACAAACTGACTCTACTCTGACTGATAGAAATCATGAGTGGAATCCAAGAGTAGAGCCACAGTATATGTATCCAACATTATGTTTGTTAGGCATAACATTAATAATTATAAGAAAAACAGTGATTCAGCCATTTAGTGACAGAAGCAGAATGTGGAGTGCTTAAACTCAATTCAACATATGGTTTTCATAAAAGCCCTACAGAGAAGGAGAACTTAAAACAAGCCAAACCGTTTGGGCAGTGTAGTATAGTTAGCCAAAATTTCCGTTCGTTGGAGACGCTTATGTCCAACAGTGGACTAATAAAACTACCGCGAGTTATCATATCATCGAGATTTGGACCACACAAAGTGTTGGCTCATGTTAAGATTGAACCCACTCACTAGGAAGTGGTGCGGTTTCGTACGGTACGTGGGTAGAAATACTTTATTTCATCAGGTTAATAAAAATTCTGATGTTTCATTCGTATTCCCTATTTGTACAACTGCTTCCATGGAAGACTAATTGGAAAATGAAATTATTCAATATTTGTTTGTATAATCACACAAAGTGTTTACTAAAATATTCAAGAAGGGTAAAAATAAAGTTAAATACAGGTGTACCAATATTTATGACAGACAAAATTTTTGCAGCCATTTTAATTGGCTATGTTAAATATATATCAGTATATGTAGTTTATATTATGGAATAAAGGGCACAAAAGCAGACGTATCGTCTGATGGTAGGCGATTACCGCCGGCCGTGGACACCCCCGACACCAAAGGCGTCACAAGTGCGTTGTTTGAACCCATGCATGCCGAAGTGTGGCTCCCCTACAGTTCCTATTTATATCTCTTAAGAGGTCGCTTTAGGTACAGTTTTTCAGTATGTTTTATATATTGTCACATGCTTTTAGATCCGACGCTTCTGACATTTATTTCTTCTGAGGGATGTGCCTCAAAGCCAGCTAATAGTAAATTTACTCTGATGATATACTGCTCATTACTGAGCACGTTAAGCTGTCGATCCCGGTTGTCATGAACATTTGTGGTAATCGTTATTGGGAAATCAGAGCCCTCAAAAATACTGACAACTAGTTTAACCTACGAATTCAGTTCTCCCTTTAGGGTTGCGGAGGTCCGAAACCAGTCGCTCCGAGTCCTGTAAAAACTGATATTCAGGTAAAACCGGTTGAACTAGTAGCCCATCCCAAATCTTGGAAACAATAAAGGCTCAGAAGATGATGATGTACTTTTCATTACTAGTAAGCCATGAGCTTCAAGCGTTTGAAGACAAGCTTTTAGTTGGTGTTGTCTACGAGAACCTATTCAGTGATGTGAAACAAATTCTTGTACTTCCCATAACACTGTCATATCTGATTGCTATTTTTTGTTGGCTTGCTATGGTAAACAGTAATCATTTTCACTAAGCATCAGTGACTAATTTATTAGACAATGCCAATATACTTCCCAATGCTATAACCGAAAAATGAATTAAATAGATAACATTCTTAACAACTGGTGTTTAGAATCTCCACTATTTTAAAGAGCTTTTGCTGAGAATTTTCTAAGAAAATACCTAGGAAGTACATTTTAAATAACTTTGTAATAAGAATTTTTTCGTGAGAGAGGTGTCATATACTGAAATGAGGATTGTACACTCACACCCAAGATAAACCACTACAGGTTTGATGGGTGTTTTATGTCTGTTATTGTATGTTGTTATTCTATATTAAATAAATAAAAAAAAAAAGTTGAGCTCTGAATAATTGGGTTTTAAAAAATTTCTAGAACATTGATTTCAACAGCTATTATAGGTAGTAGAACTTGATTTTCAAATTTATTTCTAAATACCAATAATAATCTCTAAAACATTTAATTATGTAATAGTATTATTAATCCAAAAAGATCTTTTTGTTGTTTGACTTATATGTCTCCTGTATTTTTTTAGTCTGAATTCACGAAGTCGTACGTACGTATGTACTTACCTCGTATGTAGTTTAACTTATGATTTTAGGGAAGAAAAATACTTAATTTAAATAATAATATTCTAATTAAATGAGATTTTAAGCACTGTCTAGTAATAATATTTTATTTTAAAATATTGAACTTAACACAACTAAAATTAAAATAACTGAATCCTAAGAAATCTTCTGAATTATTTATTTGCATTTATTGAGTGATAATTGACTACGGCTTAAAAATAGTTGGTAAAAACCTCCTCACCAAGGATACCTCTATTTCCAGGTAAATCGATTAAATTTGGAGATAATTATGAAGAAGAAAGAAATAATTTGAATTTTAGACCTCAAATATTTATCAATCGCCTCTAAGTTGTAAGGTTTGTGATGTATGTTATTTCGACCTGAATGCATATCTCCTCAACAAACTAGACCGCCTTCTTAATAACTGCATTTGATTCATTTTCAATTTTCGAAAGTACGGTCACGTGTCTGCTTTACGTTCCCAACTGAATTGGTTATCCATTCGGTAAAGCCGCAATCAGTTAGCTCTGACCTGTTTATTTTCATTTCTCACCTCCCCATTCTCACCCACTTACCTGGATCCCTCCGTTTCCTGTCCTCTAATCACAACAGAAATCTTCACTCAGAAAGTAATCTGCTTCTTTTATGTCCCTCCCACAATTCAAACTTTGTAAACTCTTCGTTCTTCGTTCAGACAGTTCTACTCTGAATTGTGCTTCTACTTAAAATCAAGATGTCCACTAACCGTCTCATATTTAAAAACAAAGTAAATTATCTTTTTTATCCACTAGTGTACTAATGTAATGTAAATATGTTTGTACGTATATGTAATATTCTTATAAAATATACTCGTTCATGCCCGCGGCTCCGGCCGCGTATATGTCGGTTATCGTGGCAAATATTAGCCTATGTGTTATTCTGATGTATAAGCTATATTACTGTAAAGTTTCATACAAATCCGTTGAGTAGTTTTAACGTGAAAGACTAACAAACATCCATACTTACAAACTCCCGCGTTTATAATATTAGTAAGAGATTTATAATGTTAATGTATTTGCATATATATCAATATATGTAATGCTTTGGAATGTATACTTTGAAATCGTTAAGTACAAAACCAATGCGCGCCTACCTCACAAGATTTCTGCACTACCCTAAGGTTGACTGATAGAGAATGGGCCCTGGGCACTAAGTCCGCCGATGTACTAAAGTGCATAAAGTTATAAATAATTAAAGCAATTTTATCATACTTATACATTCAACATTTCCTAAAATCCGTTTTCAATGTCCTGAAATAATCGAAAACAGCTGTGACTGCCCATTACACAGCGTATTTCAACGTTAGTATTTTTTTTATTAACAATTTGGTTTTTCTTGTTTCAGGTATAACTCAGAACAAACGACTACAGTTTTGAATATATAAGTGGAACTAAGGCAGTTGAAACGTGCCCATATTTATTTCTTTATTTAATACATTATGCCTAATGAGTACCAAGGCGGACTTAGTACTAAAAGCTTTCTCTGCCAGTATATTTTAAAGGTAATATATAAATAAGTAAAGTACGTACGCAATAAAAGGACTATAGGTTTATAGAAAAGCAACATATTAGAATATTTAATAGAGGAATCTTTTCACAATAGTGTACTCGTATTAGAGTTTATTTGATAGATAGTTAATTCAGACTCCATATTATGCCAGCCTTTGTTTTACTAATCAAGGTCTGTAGAATATATCAATGGAGGAATAAGGGAAGATTTTGAGAAAATACCAAATGAACGGACTATTCAGAATATTTATTTTCATCTTTTTAAAATGATTTGCGCTACTACCCAAATGTCAAACTTGTAGACCAAGATAGCAATAATATAACAAGAGAAGCAAAACCTGCGAAGCTAGTCTCATAAAAGTAGCCTTTATTACTCCTTATATCAACTACATATCAATGAAAAGCCAGTCTAAGCCGGTCCAATAGTTCCAGATATTAGCTGAAACAAACAAACAAAAAACTTTAAAAGTTATTTTTTTCAAATAAGTATCGTATATACTTTCATTTGAATTCAGTGCATAGTTGTTAATTTAAAATAACAAATAGACACTTAAATTTAATTTATTCCTATAGACTAGTATTAGCCCATGGCTTCCAATGAGTGTTTATTTAAACACACATTCCTATGCAACTTTTAATGTGAGAGCGCCACGCTTTGGCACGAATGGGCCGACTAGACCGGAGTGATACCACGGCCTTGTAGAAAATCGGTGTGAAACAGCGCCTGCGCTATTTTTCACTGAGAGAGTGCTGACACCGGAGGCTTTACCGCGACCCCTCTTCCCCTCCCTTGTCCCCAATCCCCAAAAAAAAACTGCTTCATGCCTTATTTTATCTCCTTTGGAGTGGAATTTCCAAAAAATATTTCTTAGGTACCCACAACATGAAAGCATCGGCATCTAAAATTTAATGTTTAAAGCTCCAGAGGTTCATTATCTTGATTGGACATGAGTCAGTCAAAATCTGTTAGAGAAAGTGATTTTAAATGTACCTGTAGATTATTCTACAGATATTTTTTCTCATATCAATTTTGACCTGATATAGGTTTATCTTCGAAGTACCGCAGTAATCGGCGTGACACGGTTCATTTGCATGCCATTGTTGTAATTTATGCTACCTCTCCGACCTTAGAGGTATATTAATGATGTTAGATAAAAGAAACTTGTGAGGGTACGGTGTTGCTTTAGTCAAGTGGTTTCTCCCTGCCTTATGAGATGTATGTATAATGTATTTGAGAGTCGACACGTTTGAGATAAAAGGACGCGTGTCTGGCGCATTGCATACTATAGCTTTGTCTTTATTGCAATATTCTATTTCAACAAAACTTAAAACATGGAAACTCACAATCTTTTAAAAAATACGACTTATGCACTTAGCTATGTGTACAGCGAGGGACTTTAGATCCATTCAGGCTATAAGATATTATTACTTAGTTAACAGTATAAGTGACCTTATCACATGACAGAAGACCAATCCAAAATAATAGCATTCCTGCTGTCTATCTTGTCTTCGGTATATATATATGACGGTAAGCTAATTACACGAGGATAATCTAATACCAATATCTTGTAACAAAATATGAAAAAACTCATCTTGTTCAGACCAACTCAGATGCACGAAACTGAGACCCATCGTTTGATGTTAACACACTGTCACTCATAGTATCACTCCGTTTTAACGATAACAATCTTGTTAATAAGTAACAAACATCCTTTAATAACCTCCCAGAAGTGCAAACCCAATTGTGTATCAAACCATTTCAACCCAACAATTGTACGCTAGGAAATTTTCTAAAGCCTTGCACAATAACCCTAAAATAAAATTTTACGATGTTAAAATTCAGCGTGTCGTCGTCGCGGTACATTTGTGACTAAGTGTTATGTTATTAACGCGTTTAGGGTTGATTAAATTTAGCTATAAGAATCCAAGATTGCTCATGTGCTATGGAATTTATAGTAAAACACCTTGTTAGTATAAATTACGAAGTTGCTTAGGAAACACACTGAAACTATACAGGTCTAGGAAACTAATGGTTCTATATTAGTAGGATCATTTAGATATTACTGTAACTGTCTGAGCGGGAACAAGCAATCCAGGATTTGTGATCAGTACCTTGAATATTCACAATTGAAAGTTTTTGCTTTCTAGAATAGGGGGCAACAAGCAGACGTTTCGCCTGATGTTAAACAATTACCGCCTCCCATGGACTCCCCCAGCACCAGAGGCATCATAAGTATTTTGCCGGCCTTTGGGGAATGGGGGGAGATGCGGAAGGGGTTGAGGTATGGTCCTCCGGTATTCTCATTTACTTGGTGAAACAAAGCGCAAGCACTATTTCACGAATTTTTATTTATTTTTATTTTTGGGAGGGAAGAAAGAGTTTGTCCCCCTTTAACCTCTTTTCTCTCTCTTTAGTCCAATGTAGTCCTTTGTAAAACGAAAGAATTGATTAACCAGCTTACTTTGGAGCTGGTGGCCGAAGGTCGAGCCGCTCCATTTGTGCCAAAACACGGTTCTCTCACACTTAAATAACTGATTTAGTATAAACAAGTGCTTACAGATTAGTTTATAGTATAAGGCTATATAAATATACAACCTACTTATACTGAGTATAAACACAGATTAATTTAATGGCACTAGCATTGGCAACTAACAATTCTTGGCCTTTATTGAAGATACTGATAGGAATACAGAGTTATATATTTCATCATCATCATCAGCAACAACCCATAACGTCCCACTGCTGGGCTCGGGTCTCCTCTCAAGAGAGGGTTAAGGTTATACGTCCCCACGCTGGCCAAGAGCGGGTTGGGGACTGGCAAGACAACGTTGTGGCTACGTCATCTTGCCGTTGGATGTTTTTAAGCCGCCCGAAGGCCTCCAACTAAGCTTCTCGACTGTTATCGTATGATTACAACTGAAACCGACTGCTTAACGTGACCTCCGAATCACGGAGACGCTCATCGGTCACCCATCCAGGTACTGACCGCGCCGTTGTTGCTTACCTTCGGTGATCGTTTCTAATCACAGAGTGCAACTGGGCTATGAGCACTTCAAAGTGTTGAACAGATTGCCAACACATTCATTTTTTCCGGTAATTATTCGAGAATCCTTGAAACTGCTACCACGCTTACTCATGAAAAATATATTTACAAACTTATAACTGCGATTGGGAATAACCAAAATTACTTCTATTCAATTTCAATAAGGTTCTCTTTCGCTGTGAATTATAATTTTGGACAAGAATCCTCGTACTATGTTGGCATAATTTCGTTTGCAGCCGAAAAATATACACCTACACTCTAAACAAATAAAAGATAGGTCCAAACTCCTCCAACATAACTCCGGAAGAATTGGGCTAAAAGTTTTTGAAGGCGATTAAATGAAGGAAAAATTGTTGATATCTTTCTAATTATGAATGTACATGATGTTGGACTTTTCAAGAAAAGTGTTGAAAAGAAGCACTACTATATATAAAATATCAAGTTGATTGAAAGATACCATAAAACAAAGAAATCAAAGTAAACGGTTGCATAGAAAATTAGGTTAGCATTTTTAACCTTTGGAATTCTCTGATATATAATGCTACAAATAAAATTCTCTTGATGCGTTGAAAATGAAACAGTTTTGGGTGAAGTTAAGTAAAATTAAATAACTCATAGGCAAAGACAAAGGCAACGTTATGAATATTGTATCTTCTAATATCACAAAGAAAATGTGATTCCTTTAATACAATTCAAGTCGTTTACACAACGTTATTTATGTTGCTCTGTTGACTTCAACGTCATCAAGAGGCTAACACCATGTTCTCACTCCATAGCAACCTCTGAAGCATTTACAAAAATACTTATACACATCCAAAATGTGTAATATCCTGAACATTCCCGCAATATAAACCCAACATCAGTATAAAACACATTTTTCGAAACGTTGCTTCTCTTGGGAGCAATTCTTGACATGAAACAATGTTTTGACAACATCCATTTAACATAGAGCTCCCTGAACTCTCCGCATCTATATAAACGAGCCAAGAAAGGGGAGCTTAAAGCGTCGACCTCGGGTCAAGAATCACTGGCCATATATAACATTCCATTCTACTAAGAACTGAAGTTAAGAATAAAATGCTAGAAACAAAAGGCCAAGTTATAGCAGACTTAGAAAGTCGGACAACTCTTGTATACGGTTCACAAAAGATTTGGTTTTATAGTTTAATATTGCAGTTATATTTCTTGGAGAATGCGCCGTTTGCGTAGATTTTTCTGTGCTCCTTTATGGTGCAAGCGTTAATATTTTTTAGTAATTCAAGGTTCATAAGTCTGTCCAGTTGGACAATATTGCCATTAAGCTTCCAACTTTAAGTTTGTGAGAGAACAGAACTTGATCCAATTTACAGAGTTTAAAATTTAAGATGTTCATAGAATTAAATGAGGCTTGGAAAATAATTGGTGTGCGTTTGGAATCGTTTCGTTAAATTTATCAGGTACTTTCTCTGTAAGTTTGATGTTTAATGTGGGAGGACTTAGTGGGAGAGATTTAAATGGAATGAAAAGTAAAGGCTTAGAAAATATTTTTTTAAGAGAAAGATTTACTACGCTGACTAATTTCTTCTAAAATTAAAAATGCACACAAATATACTTAACTAGTGGAGTTTCCACGGCTTTTCACTGAGAGGGTTATGATTTTTGGCGCCTCGAGGTTCCCTTTAGGGGGGAGGACTCAGGGCGGCAAAACACTTATGACTGTTAAGTTGCAGGTATCCAAAGGTCGGAATAGACACTTTACCACTATGTGATCCGTATGCCTTTTTGCCTAAAAGACAACTACATCAGAATCAACTCACTATCAGAACTCAACGTACTAAATTTTTATCTTATATGACCGGAAGCTAGTTATTATACTTCGCAAAATAAGTTTAATGTTCGAGAAACGGACAAACATTACCAACGGGTCAGCGGAAAAATGAAATTGAGTTTAATGCATTTTATTACCATAAAACCTTTTTACTTCTAAAATGAACCTCCAAATAGATAAAAGAAACGTCTTTTAATTTCTACTTTTAAGTCCATTGCGTACAATCAGTAGTTGATAAAGAATTAAATCGTAAAAAAACAGCAATGGACACAAAAGCAAGAAATAGTACGGTGTCCTTCTGGGTCAACTACTGGGCCCGATAAAATAGTTTTATTACAGGAACACATAAAGCATTTGTGAAGAGGTTTATGAAGATTTTATGGCGGCGTGAAGGTATAAAATATTATCTATCCGCCTCGACTCACTGACTTTAAGAGTTTCTATAGGCTGTTATGGCAGTTAGAGGCTCGGAAGAGATATGACAGGCATTAATAAGAGCTGATGATAACAATTTTAGATTTACTTATTACACCGTTTGTTTTCATGAGAAAGAAAGCATTGAATGTTTTTACTGGTTTCCTTTTACTAAGAGGTGTTATAAAAATGTATTAACATTTGTGAAGACAAGCTTTTAAAAGTATATGTCCTAATGTGAACGACATTTTATATATTACCCTAGTAGCAAATAATTTTGGTTATCGTAAATACCTCTAAAAAATTTGCTTAAAGGAATTTAATTATATACCGAACATAAGAAATAATGTATAAAACAAAACGAAATTAATTATACAATAAACTTGCAGGTTATGGAAAAAATTAACAAAGAAAACACTTGAGGAACGTAATGACAACATAATCAAGAATATTATTTTATAAAAAAAAGTCGATGTCCTATAGTTTACCAAAATATAATTACTATAATTAACCTTTTCCAAAAATAAGAATCAATTAATTAATCCGCTATGAAAACACCATGAGCATAAACAACCCAAGGAAGATTCACCCCATTAGCACATTACCAAACTCTAGGATATTTTTCCTCGCTACAAGATTAATGATTTGTAAAAGTTGCTTAATTTTCTTAAAGTTTTAATGAATTCCCTTTGGCGTCTGACAACGGTGACCTTTTCCACTTGTTTTCCTCAAGTATCTTTGAAATTTATTGTAACATGTCAACTTCTTCTATGTTTATTTTTTAGTTTTCTTAACAACTTCTTTGCTATGAGAATTCATAGTACCTAATTAAATAATATTGTAAATTTATATTCTTTTGATATTTTTATGAAGTTGAAGAGGATCTCTAGTATCTAATTACTCCACATATTAGTTTATTCTCAAAGCTATAATAATATTAATACTATTAACTGGACACACTTACACACGGCCAACTGATCCCTAACTAAATGGAGAAAATACTATGGTAAAGATATTGCTGATATACTTACATATTTTGAAATAGACACATATTACAGACATATTATTTGCTTAGTGCGATAAATTATTATCACTTATGAACGTATTAACCAACAGAACTTTGAACTTATTTGCAAATTTCAATAAATATTCTCTTCTTCAATTCTTTTCGGCAAAGAGTCTAATGTTATTCGTTTTGTTAAATCTTAAACTGTGAAGTAAAAGACATGTGTTTAAAATATTATATATAGATACATTTGATAAAGTAACAGAAGCCCACTGTTAATAGTATAATGAAACGTAATACCCAGAAAATATACGGAAGGCACTCATCATTGCCTCGGTGGCACAGTGGTAGCGTGTGCGATTGCTGTCCATGAGGTCTCGGGTTCGAACCTGAGTGGAACTAAATGTTTGTACGATCTGCAAATATTTGTTAGTTTTGATGTTTTCTATGTATTTACAAAAAAAAAGTATTTATGTATTCATATCAGTTGTCTAATATCCATAGTACAAGCTCCGCTTAGTTTGGGACTAGATGGCGTTGTGTGTTAGATGTCCGAAATATTTATTTATTTATTATATTTATTTATTATTAGCTACTGTTTAGGTAAAAGATACGTTCTTGCTATCTCAATATTATTAGTTTTCGAGACTAAACTCGAGACAAATTATCAAAATCAAAAGCGATATCCGTTGGTGTAAACGAGTTCTTGAGTGGAGACCGCGTCTTGGCAAACGTAGTGTAAGACGTCCACAGGCCAGGTGGAGTGATGATTTACGCAAGACGGCTGGCAGGAGCTGGATGCGAGAAGCCGAGGATCTAACTATGTGGCGTGCAATTGGAGTAGTCAATGTCCAGCAGTGGACTGCGACAGGCTGATGATGATGACTACATTGCTAGTGGCTTATTCGAAATCACTAAGATTAATATTGAAATAGTAGAGCTATATGGACAACATAGTACACAATAGTAAACCATAAGAATTATCTTTGAATTCAACGTGGGAATAACACAAGCCTAAAAAGAACATTACCAATCGTCGACTATGCGTGGTTATAAAAAAATACACATTGAGTTATACACTATCCAGAACTTTGTATAATATAGATTATGTGTAGGTGTATATATATTGAATTTGATGCATAAGTATAGTACAATCATCAACAGTAAATATATCATCACACCCATGATGACCACACTCACACTGTGACTCTCGAGCTTCAGCTGTCCGTATCAGTAGTCAATTAGGTGATAATTATATTTACTAGTTTGTCGCTGATCATGATGTCAGTATAAAAAATATCATGATTCCTAAAATAATATCTTTTACTTTATTATCGCTAAGCAAGGCTTGCGTCCCGATTGCAAAGAACATCAGTGGCAATCGGAACTCAGTGTCTTCAAATTTACAGCCAACTATTTCAACCTGCGAACTCAATTTGCTCCTAAGGTTGCGGATGCCCAGTGCCAGTTGATCCGTGAAACTGTTTTTCATTCAAGTAAAACTGGTTGCAATAATTGGCGACCCCAAATAATAAAGTAAATAGTAAAAGCTAGAACATAAAACGTTATTTTTTATCTTCGTTGAACAGGATTCGTTAGTGATATTTAAAATTTTATGTCTCATATTAATTTTATGCACTTGACAAATATTTTAACAAAAACATGGCTTAGTAAAATAATTCTGAAAGTACATTTGAAATTTACAAAGGCTTAACTCAAGCCGCCTCAAAAGGCAGCGCGGTTTGAACAACGCATTTTAAATGTTGTTTTATGCATCTTGCTGCATTCTCAAATGTTTGATAATCTAATGTTATTTATACCCTCGATTGTCGGCCCTTGATGGAACTTGTTGCAGTACATTCTAGAATTAAACTCACTTTTTTTTTTTTTTTTTTTTAATATTTAAGCTGCCAAAATGACTCTGCCCTGCCTGATGGAAAGCATGAGCAGAATCCAAGAGTGGTGGTCACCATCCTTAATGCGAAAAAGAACAATGCAGCATGGTGACCCACACTATGGCGGCCTGGGGGGAAGGGGGATGGTGAGGGAGATAGGGAGCGTTGGATCGGGGTATGGGCCTCCGGTATCCTCACTCACTCGATGAAACACAGCGTAAGCGCTGTTTCACACCGGTTTTCTGTGAGGCCGTGGTATCACTCCGGTCGAGCCGGCCCATTCATGCCGAAGCGTGGCTCTCCCACGGTAAACTTCTACTTATTCCGCTTCTTTATTCACCACATTCACTTGCACTTATTCCACTATTTTATTCATTTATTTTTATACCTGACCGGTTTCATGATATGGCATCATTTTGATTGACGATCCTTAGCATATAGATTTCTTTGTTTTGGGACTTTGCAGTGGCCCTGGCGAATTTATTTCCTTCGTTCGCTTTTGCAATGAAGTAGAATATAGCTATACCAAAATATTTGTGCTTAAAAATGATTTATTTCATATGATAAGAAAGATTAGAGCATGTTGTAAGTACCAATTAATATTTATGTATTTGACAACATTAGACACAAACTTTTTCTTTTCTAAAGCATTTTAGATGCTTTTCAAAATATATAAGCATAATCTATTTATATACCTGTTATATATTTTGTTAAAAATATGAAACTTTTATTGAGTGTATTTATACATCAACTGTCTGTAGCACAATTTTATGAAAGTTTATGCTACTCGTAATCTGAGGGCATCCTTAAAATAAATTCTTTAGTAAATTTATAACGTTGCAAACAAGCTCAACTTATACTGTACTTCTTACTGTGAACTTTTCAGACGACACTGAAAAAAATCTCTTCAAACTTCATCAAGTGTTCTTTTATATGGAACTCAGCGGTTCTTGGATGTAAAGGAAACATGTTGGTTAAACAAGGGAAAAGGTCCCCTACGACAGAGATCGTAATACAGTTGGATTTATTATTAAATTCAAATGTTATTATTCTCGATGGAGAAAAAATAATGGAATTTTACTAACGGAACTCAACTTTATGAGAAATTCCACTAATTGTAGCGAAGAAACACGGTATCACATCACGATTATTCAAAGAAATCTCTCATTCAACTCCCCCAAGGTGTAAGAATCTTTAACTTTTATATGATGTGTGGTATCGTTTGTTCTTTAATAGTGTACTTGTACAATGATTTAGTGGCTGTTTTTAGCTTTGAAAATGAGTCATTTTTTATTTTAAGATCTGTCTTTTATCTAAATCTTTAAAATTAATAGCAAACCATAGCATTTAAAAAGAATTGAGTTCTGATTTTACAAGAAGGAATTGGTAATCCACTAGTTTATGTTAATAAAATTAAAAAAAATAAAATGAAATCTTAACAGTTAAGAAATAAGAAAATAAATTTGAACTCTTGTTCTCTTTTCACTTGTTGATAAAAGGCCTTAGAAAATTTATGTAGCCTTTTTATAATTAACTGTTGTACTTCATATTTTGGTTAAAACAATAAATGTAAAGGAAGTATTAGCGGCTTGCGTGTCACGGAAGCGAGCCCCGCGTGACTGTATTTATTACCAAAAGAAATGCCAAGCTTACAGAACACCGTTCAAGGACCATAATGACGTGTTTTGAAAGAGTTATTGAATTATAATTCATTTTCGCGACGATAATAACCATTTAACACGAATTAATAAAACTGAAGGTTAAGCTTCTCCTAAGAAAAAATCTTCAACATTTTTTTAAAAGAGAACTGCTCTGTGGATCTTACAAAGTGTTGCCTCGTTTGGGGATCGAGCTCACAACATTAGCAACAACAGTAGCAGCTGAGTATTCAACTCAGCTTATCAAAAGTAAATATAAAATCATCAAATCATATCGATCAAAATTATATTTTATTTCAATTTATCTGATATGATAACCTTTTATTGAAATGCTTTGAAGAATACTTTTGATGTAAAACTTACAGTTTTTACTGCCATTAGAAGTAGTTTAACCTTTTATGGTCTAAGATTCGAGGCACGATCGACTTTCAGCCACCTGTTATCAAAATTATATTATACTAGTTTTTTCTCGCTCGCGCAGAATTAAATATTTTCATGCCCTCTTTTACCCCTTAGGGATTTCCATGCATTCCTATGGCATTTCCAAATCTCTTATCATAGAAGAACCTACGTGCGAAATTACAAGATCCTGGGTTCAGCGGTTTAAACTATGCGTTGATCTCTGAGTATCTCAGTCAGTCAGT
This sequence comes from Hyphantria cunea, assembly GCA_003709505.1. Lineage (NCBI taxonomy): Eukaryota > Metazoa > Arthropoda > Insecta > Lepidoptera > Erebidae > Hyphantria > Hyphantria cunea. Next base: position 204,026 of record PKRV01003580.1, on the reverse strand, counting down.
CACATTCTTTAAATATATATGTACATGTATATAATACTTATTATAATACATACTATATATATATATATGTATATATATATATAATAAATAATGTATATTTTAATTAAATTAGGCAAGAAAATACTTTTGATTCTTGAAGAAAGACGTAAGCTATTTTTTACAGCGATATCCTGATACCCTGATACACACACATGGGAGGAACCGCGGGCAAAAGCTAGTATTTTACATATAATTGATTAATAAGGTATGTTTTGTTTGGTTATATCTACACTTGTTTGGTACTTTGTCAGCAAATCTTATATGTATTTTCACGACAGTATCTATGAATGTAACGTAGAAGAGAGAAAAGATAATTGCTGATTGCAGAATTTGTCAATATCCTACGTCACCCAGTTATGTAATTTATGTTTTTGTCGTTATTATTGTTGATCTTAACACATACAGCATACATTAAATTGTACGAAAATAATACACAGTTTGATACTGCGTGCCAAGAGCATGTAGACGACAGGTTTTCTATATTTTGTCGAATCCTATTAGACTTTATTCTTTGTTTACCAACAAACAAATGTCTTGTTAGAAGTACTGAGAAACAAAGCACAAATGGGGTTAAAAACGGCATATTTACTATCCTATTGTTACTTTTAATAAATTAATGCATATGCCATGACTCGAAAAATGGCTGGCAGCAGATGGATGCAGACTGCCCAAAAGACTAGGATGGTCGGACGACCGAATTGGCGTTTTTGGGGGAGAAAAGAATGCCAAGGTATTTCGCCTTCGTTCAGCATTAGACGGCATTGCAGTAGGCTGAATCATGTGGTGAAATAACTCAAAACTTGATGTAATACACTTGTTACAGTAGGCACGAAGTGAATTAAATTATTATAAATCTTTTATTTCCCAAAACAATAGTACGGACCTGTCTCTCTCCCTCTTGGTAAATTCTTTTACATTAATTTTGAGCAAGCATTCCTTCACCTATTTTTACCAAATTCAAGGGACATTTTAACCGCCGAATTCAGCAGCTCCATTCTTGGCCGTAAGTCGTAACTCTTGGTTACATCGTAAAATTGCTTGAAATAAAACCATCGTCCTTGACGGTAATTGTTACGAAGGTTCGAATCGTAGTTTTCTAGCTGAAGTAATTTCATGTGAGTTATTATTTTCAGCTATATTTTAATATATACTTTCAATTACTGATTTTCTCAACTATTTACTGTTATCAATTCTGACCTAGAGCTCATAAGTACGTGGAGTAACAACTATGGGCTCAAAAATATACACTGCAAAAACACAGGTATGTGTCATTGTCAAACTGTCCAATAATAACTGCCAAAATTGAGTGGTCAAGTAAAAAATTTGGGTATCCTTATTGACAGTACCTTATCTTGGGGACCTCAGAATCAGGTCACCCCTTCTGTTTAATCAAACAACCCCTATTTATATCAAAGCACGCTTAAAGTTCCTTCATAACACACTTTAGAAATGCCTGAGTATTTGAGGACCTGCGACTGAAGGTGCCAAAACATTCTAGAATTTTTTATACCATCTCATTTTCCGTAGAAGCTGTACGTTTATGAAATTCATTACCAATCTCTATCAGACGTGCCCAATCTGTTACTACTTTCAAAGTATGTATGTAAGTAGGTTTACATTTATATATATTACGTATATTCATATGAGTATGTACGAGTATGTATAGTATTTTTTATAATAATATTATTATTTCATATCATTGTAATATTTTTGTTATACACGTAAAAAACTTTTTTTCCCATACTTAAATACCCTGAACCAGCTTTGAATGAAACCTGTCCATCCAAAGGTTGCCTTGAAGAAATTGCAATGAGTAATAATGCCGCCTTTTGTACATCACATTTTCATTTTTTCTTTTTTGTTAATTTTTAGGATTGTATATTGTGTGTAAACCGTGGTGTACAAATAAAGTATTATCTATCTATATATCTATCTGTTTACGCACCTTTTGAATAATAAGTAGAATTGAATAGAAATAAGTTTTTGGTACACCAATAAGAAAATTCTCACAATAGTACAGTCAAGGAAATGTGTGAACACGGCAACATTATCGCCAAAAGCAATTTCTTACAGGAAACGTTACAAATAGATGAAATAGGTAGCTAGTAAAAATGGTAATAGGCTAACATTATTATAATTTCAAGTTTATGGTTACATATTTTGTACTCATTTAGAAAAATTATTAAATTCTGTGGTACTACATAATTCAAGTCTCTAGTAAACATTTTTAAGATACTATAATAGCTTTTTATTGAAAAAACATCAGATAATAGCCTAGAACCAGAGTAATGATTTACGAATAAGGAGATTTTATAAGTCTGTCGCGTAAAATAAAATTTGGGTGCTTTAGGATTTAATTTGTTACGTTTTTAGGGCTCACAATGTACGTGTTTGTCCTTCTATCTTGTTTGATATAGGCCTTATATAAAGCTGGTTTACGAACCTAAATAATGTTTATTGTTGTAGTTAGGCTACATTGTAGTTGAGGTCGAAATATGTGAAATAAAAGCTTCGGTCGAGTTCAACCAACAACAGAATTTAATGTAACAGATTATTTTTTTTACTTTCCTTTGCATATCTATCATCTTTTTATACGAAACCATTGACAAATTTTAATATTAGGGTGACATAATTTCTAAGTTTGGAGTGTTTGCATTCATTTCTTGAACGTTAATTTAATTAACTTTGATGAGCATGAGATGATCAATCATCAACAACCCATAATGTCCCACTGCTGGGCTACGGTCTCCTCTCAGGAGAGGGTTAAGGCCACACGTCCCCCCGCTGGCCAAGTGCGGGTTGGGGACATGAAATGATGAGTAAATAGTAATTTCCATCGACCTCGTCACCTATATTTTATGAAAAATATAAGTCAATATAAGTCTGCTTGTCAAAGCAGCATACAACATTTACAACTAGAATGACGCAGAGAAACGTACTTCCATTAAATTAGTATTCCTATCAGCCAGCTCAGGTATATTCAAAATGATCTTTGAATTCACAAGTATGGAAACACATATTCTGTCTATATCAAAACCTTTTGCCACTATGTAGAACATTGCTTCAGGCAAATTTTCCGAGTATTGCCCGACTTACTGGTCGCTTGAATATTTACAACATGATATTGGTTCAAGCGATATGTTACGTTTGAATATTTAATCTCGCCGCTTAGAGATCCGTCTACCGAGAGGAACAGAAAATTCGTATTCATAAATGTATTATTTTGTGTATCCGGAGGCCGTGTTCTTATCTCCTTACGGCTCATCCTTGTATTCACACGCTTTGCAGATATATAGTGTAAGTCATTGCAAAATCAACTCATTCTTTTTTCCCCCCCATCCATTCCACCGGGCTTGGTATTGGCGTGATGATATGTATTTGTAACACGATTAAAGAATTAATTTTTAATAGCAATTATCACTTAAATTAAACTAAATTCTAAAAGAATTTGTCATATTATTTGTCGAATCATATTTTTATTATGGTGGTTTCGAGAAAAATTAGAAGAAGTTTAACATCACGCTACGACAGCAGTGTAATGGATGCATGAAAAACTAAAAGCAACAACTTAGCAATTATAGAATATTTTTCAGGAATAATATGCCTATATTTTTCCACTATAGAAGGAAAAGTCTACATAACCGGCTGAAGCATGGTAAATGAAGAGTGAAAATCGAATTAATGTAGGTACATACAGTGAAAGTGAGCCGTAAGGAGCTGTAGAGATCAAAGCTAAGAGAGCATGAGTCAACGGAGAAGAAAACTGTGTAACTGAAACACACTTCATGACTGATAATGGCCCAAGTTAAAGGAATCATTTATTTGTAATACTGTCCAGTTACACGATAAAAAATGTTTACCGAGAATAAAAATAGAGAGAAGATACTGAATCACTATAAACTTAGTAAGTAGTAGTAGTTGATTTATTACATATTTTTGTGGAGGCGAACCACAATCTTTCGCCCCCAGCCAACCTCACCTGCACGCGGTGCACCCTGCTAGATAACAAACGAGGCTCTGGCGACCGACCGATGGCGGTATATCCATCCTAAAAGGCGTAACTAAATACAATAGGCCGGTGATGGGCAGCAGCGTCACCGGTGCAACAAGTTACGCCCTGCGATCACCAACCCGCCT
>PKRV01003580.1:145249-197942 GCA_003709505.1 Hyphantria cunea | reverse complement strand
AAGCTGAAGTGGCAGTGGGCTGGCCACATTTGCCGAAGAACCGATAACCGTTGGGGTAAACGAGTTCTTGAGTGGAGACCGCGTCTCGGCAAACGTAGTGTAGGACGTCCACAAGCCAGGTGGAGCGATGATTTGCGCAAGACGGCTGGCAGGAGCTGGATGCGAGAAGCCATAGATCGAACTAAGTGGCGTGAAATTGGAGAGGCCTATGTCCAGCAGTGGACTGCGATGGGCTGATGATATGATATATAATATATATATGATATATTTTACAGGCCTAATGCCTTAGTTTCATGAAATTGCAAATCAAAGTAGTAGAGCCACTCTGATTTTAGCACGAACGGAGTGGTACTACCCTCGTAAAGAAGGTCAACGTTAAATGGCAGCGTTCGTGCTGTCGAGTTTCGTTGGTGAGTGCGAGACCGAAGGCCCAATGATGAAAAAGCATCACTAGTCCACCATGGCGTGTCACCATGCTGCAATGTTGCATTGTCTGCATTCGCAATGAGTATGGTGACCACTACTCCTGGATTAAGCAGAATCCAAGAGTGGTGGTCACCATACTTACCATGTTTTACACCAGGCAGAGTAGACTCATTTTGAAAGGTAAAAAAATAGTTTTTCAACCTATCCTTAAAATAGAATTGTCATGGAATGCTGTAAGAATATTTGACTGATATCTAACTAATCTGAACAAAGATTTTAGTACAAGGTATGCTTGCAAAATATATTTGTCGCTGAAATGTACCTCTTATGAATGTTAATATTTTTGGAAGAAAATCTCCTTATTCCTAAAATGACAATCTTTAGCTACTCAACTATTTTATCTCCTTGAAGAAAGGATACTAACCATATCATTTATATTTCATTACCATATCTTTAAAGGTTAAAGCCCCATTAATTTGAGCATGAATGGGCCAGCTCGGCCGGGGCGATACTAACCTCGCACAGAAGATCAACCTAAAATGACAACATTTAGTCACAAGTGCGTTACCAGCCTTTGGGGGATGGTGTGGTGTAGCTGCTGAAGCATCATTAGGCCACCATGTTGCATTGTATGCACTCACAATGAGTATGGTGGCCATCAGTCTTGGATTCTGCTTATGCTTTCCACCAGGCATAATAAAGAAGCACTTTATATTATAAAAAAATCTTCTGTGTTAAGAGTAGTACTAGTATTATAATCTTACAATTACCACTAGTGAAGTTGTCTTTAAGAATAGATTTCAAATATAAGCACATTGCTATATCTTCAATAAATACTCACATAATTCCTTTTCGATGTCGCTTTCAGCTTTTAACTCGCTGACGTCAAATGGCAGCGATCAAAGCTGCCGCTTGCTTTCAGATTGTTAGCAGTTTCACTGTAATTGTGCTGCTCATTGATCCCTATTGACTTTGTCGGTAAAAAAGTAACTGAGCCACTTATTTTCTTTGTTTGGTTTATTTCGTTTTTAAGGTGAAATGGGGAAATAATCGACTCCTTAAAGGAAATGCGAATTTTTCTTTGATTTTGTCGCAAAATTTTCGATGTGTTAGCGTTAGGTTTCAACCTTGCAACTTTGCGTTAAAATACGATTTTCATGAATTGCCTCTACTATGTAATAGCAAATTCTATTTAGTTTACATTATCCGCAAAAAACGACAACCTTGCAAAGTTCCTGGTGGCAGAAAAATTACAGTAAAAGTAGCAAATGCAAAGAAATACTCTGCACTGGACAGATTCAGTATCAACAAGAGACCTACCGCACAGCAGATAAAAAGTAGAAGAGAAAATTCACAGTCAATACTGTACTAATAATAATAGTTACTATTATTATTAGTACAGTATAATATAAATACTGTACTGGAATATGACATGTACTTGCCTCTTATTTAACGAAACGTGGGAGAGCCACGCTTCGGCATGAATGGGCCGGCTCGACCGGAGTGATACCACGGCCTCACAGAAAACCGGTGTGAAACAGTACTTACGCTGTGTTTCATCGAGTGAGTGAGGATACCGGAGGCCCATACCCCAATCCAACGCCCCCTATCCCCCTCACCATCCCCCTTCCCCCCAGGCCGCCATAGTGTGGGTCACCATGCTGCATTGTTCTTTTTCGCATTGAGGATGGTGACCACCACTCTTGGATTCTGCTCATGCTTTCCATCAGGCAAGGCAGAGTCATTTGGCAGCTTAAATATAAAGAAAAAAAAAACAAAAAAAAAACAAACGTGATATCATATAGCCTACGTTATTAAACTAGGTCAACAAAATATAGATTACCGAAATTGGTAATTGGTCTAGCCGTTCAAGCATGATGCCCTGACAAAAGGAAATAAGTATTCATTTTTACATAAATAGAAACTAGTAAACTATTGGTATGGTATTATTTTCAAACACAATATGTGAGTTTTATTTAATTGTTTATTATTTTAAGGAACATCAACAAATACATATACAATATTAGTTTACATTGTTAACTAAAAGCTTGTTTGTATAATTATTTTGTATAATATAATTAAAAAAATATTCGAACATAATTTACACTTAATGGAAATTCAACAAAATTTCTGAAAAAAATAACAAAAAAATAAAAGCAGAAGTAAAACAATATAAAGTTACAATAAAAAAAATTCACAAGGAACAACCAGATCCAGCACTGCGTTATCTTTTGCTTAATTTGATTTGAGATTTGAAGGAATCGTGAAAAATGTAGAAATCATCTGAGCATCCACGCAAAGTATTGTACTCGAGACACATACGCACTAGTGGTGAATGATTGCCAGTGTTTGGTTTGCAGAACAGAATGTCATAAGTTTTAGTGATAGTGTGCGATACACTTTCATTAGGCATTTTATATCGTACCGTTTTTATATATCTGTAGTGATTTCTACAATCAATAAAAATATAAATACACTTCAAAAGTTTTTCAAATTCCTCTTCTCATTATTACAGTTATTATAACAGAAAAGAAATGTATGCCTTTTCTTTGTGTTAAATTGTTTTTTGTTTGTGATTCGCAGCTTATTAAAACTTCCAGGAAACTTCGTGTAAATGATAACAACTTGTAAATTACGACACAATTTTGATGTCCTAATATTTGAAGTCACGTGTAATGGCTTCTGTCTTTACACTTGACCACCACCTTGCTCGCATTTTTATCCTGTTTCTTTCCATTAGAATTATAAGCTATCATCAACATCATCATCAACAACCCATAATGTCTCATTGCTGGACTCTGGTTTCCTCTCAAGAGAGGGCTAAAACTATACGTCCCCACGCTAGCCAAGTGCGGGTTGGGGACATGCAAGACTATGTTGTGGCTACGTCATCTTGCCGTTGGATGTTTCAAAGCCGCCCGAAGGCCTCCAACTAAGCTTCACGACTGTTATCGTATGATAACAACCGGGGCCGACTGCTTAACATGGCCTCCGAATCTCGGAGACGCTCATGGTTACATGCCTCCAGATGTCACCCATCCAGGTACTGACCGCGTCGTCATTGCTTACCCTCGGTGTTTGTTTCTAATTACCGAGTGCAACTGGACTATGAGCGCCTCCTCGAAAAAACTGGTAAAATTTCTATGATACGTTTGTACAGTCTATATTTACCGAGTCATTATTACGAATCTATCGACACATTATTCATAAAAAATGATTTAGTAGTATAGGCGCTACGGTAGAATAATGTATATAATATACAATATTCTAATAGACTGCCAAAAAGATTGCCCTTCATTCGCTGTTGTCGGGCAAAAAAATAAGCAAAGTAATCATAAAAATTGTTTTGTTTCCATTTATATTTCAGACTTTGTGAACCAAATATTATGCACATTGGGATTTTTCTTAATCCCTATGAAGCTGCCTAAGGCTTAACACGTCATATCCTTTGCGTTTGGCACGGTATTAAAGAGAAAACTTAGGGAGATGGGACGTGGGTTACACCGCAGCAACAGATTATGAAATTAATGACATAAATATATGAATATATTTTTATACACCCTTATACTATCTATTCTTGTTCTCTACTAGTGTTCTCATGTACTTAAGTTTTAGTTAATTTCAATTATGATTTATTTTTTTCTTTCTTAACTTTGTGTATAATCGATTTACTTGTCATTGTTTTATTATTGAATAAGTAGCAGTGTGAGCCAGCGGCATTGATGTTAGTACTTGTTTATATATATTTTTTTTTTATACTTTTCATATATATTCTGTATATTCATGTTTGACGTTGAATCCTACTTCTCCGCCAATGGCTCTGTGGACTTGTTAGCCATCACCATTATCTTCTACTTCGTTGTCCTTCTCATACTTCCAGTATGGTCCATTCCTCCTTCCTAGTTCAAGGTGTCCCTCTTTGGAACACACTCCCAACAGAAACCAAGGTTTTCGCAAGCCAATCCACTTTTAAGCTTAGAATACGGATTTTTTATAGAGACTTGTTGACGGAGTCATCAGAATAATACTTTACGATCTGCAAATAATTATTTCGGAATTTAGGTGTTTACTATGTATAATTAATATGCATGTATTAACAAAAAAGTATATGTATATATATATGTATATTTGTATCAGTTCTCTATTACTCATAACACAAGCTTTGCTTAGTTTGGGGCTAGATAGCATTGTTCATTGCATATTATTATTCTCTGAAACCTTAAAATTTAAAGATAGATTTTACTCGAAACCTGTGTCTTGCCTACAAAACTATAGCGACTATTTACAACCAAATTTATTAACCTAAACTTAAATAGCTTACAGTGCAGTGCATGAACTAAGACATTTTTAAAATGTATTTGTTAAGAATATGTACTCCGTAAAATCAACAAAGTTTCGTGGTCCACAATCTCTATTCAAAAAATTTGTAATTTTTTTTAATTGGATGTGGTAGTGCTATGGTGTGACAGGTGGATCTCGTCCCTCTACTTATAATAATACATTCATTTGTGACATTGCATACGTGAGGCTTACATTGAGTGTCACTCAGACCCTCACGTTACAGCAGAAAGTGTAGTGCACTGCACACATTGGTTATTTATTATATGACAAATGAGAATAGTACTATTAAGTATAACGTTTTTTCTGTACTTATTATCTAGATTGAAGGTTGCTGAAAGTCGTTGGGTGGGGGCAGCGCAGGACCATTTACTTTGGCGAGCCTTGGTAGAGAACCCAAGTCCATGAGGGGATGTACTTCGCTAATTGAGTATAACAGTCTAAATTAAAATTAGTGAATACAATTTTGGTATTAAAATTTACAATATATATCAAGTTCAATGGTGATTACAATTTCTACTTGAGGTAATGGCTAGTAGAATCGATCTGGAATCTATAGAATATCGCTCCACAGAATTGTAGCTTCTTAATAATAAAGCTGTCTAAAGATCCATTAGAAATGAATTAAGTCACTCCAATAGTTAATTAGACTGATAGAATTAATAATTATCATCAAAAAACTATAATACCTTAAACCACTAAGTCTTGTGTAAATGTATAATCTGAATCTTGGAAACGGCTCCAACGATTTTCATGAAATTTTGTGTCTAAGGGGTTAAATAAATCGATCTAGCTGGGATTATTTTTTAGAAAATTTTGCAAAATAAGATACCGAGTAAAGCTACTACTACTGTTGGTATATGTCTCCATTTGGAAAGGAGGATGTGGCCACTATACCACCATTTTATTTTATTTTTCCCTGCGGGGATCCCCTCGGATACCACCTCCTGTGGCATGTTGAACTCGAACCGACTAAAACCGCACGCCATCGCGGTTAGGTCCAGGAGCCTGCACTACACCACCCTGGCCAAACAGGCTACTCTCACTTTTGTTAAATTTCGGTTCCTCTTTTCAGTACTATTAACAATTGAGTATAGCGAGACCCATGGGATGAATAGAGTAAATAAGTGCTGACATTCCGTATTCTTATATATCCATCACTACATGATTATACACACACCAGATTATAGTTGTTTTTTTTATGGAATAGGGGTAACCTAGTGAGCGAGGATACCGAAGGCCCAGACCCCAACGCCTCCACCTACTCCTCCCCAACCCCCAAAGGCTGACAACACACTTGATGCCTCTGGTGTTAGGGATGTCTATGGGCAGTGGTAATCACAAACTATTAGTGAAAACTTCTGCTGGCTTGCCCCATAACAAAAACAATGTATGACCCTATCAAAATAGCATAGTGAACATTAATAGTAACATAACAAAAACAAAACCCCTACAGCCGTATTCTAAATATTTTAATAACATTTTACCGTCGTATTAATTAATGTGTCGAAGTTGTCATGTTGTCTGTCATGTGTCAACTTGTACATCTATTCTAACAAAGAAACACTCAGGATGTAGCGAACATATAAATATTAAAGAAGCACGCCGCAATCAAGCCCCATAATACTCGCATCGCATCTGGCGTCGCTCTACAAACTCTCACACACTTGAAACAAAAATACGCAACATTATCGCCTACACACATTCATCGACCTCGTTATTTATTGCGGACGCGTAAATAAAGAGTGGTACTTAATATGACGCATCAGTTGAGGAAGAAATGTTATGATGCCTAAAGCAAAGTCTAGAACCACCCTTTTAATGTGAATAGCCATCGAGTGAGCTAACTGAAAAGACGGTAACACACACTTTGATTCATTTGTGAGAATTGCCATGGGTGACCTTAATCACTCACCTCAGGGTGAATCATGTGCTCTTTTTTTCCAACACCACTAAAAACTTCAGATCAGGCCGGGTGTAATACAACTCAAAGTGATTTTGCTGCCTTTGAAATACGATAATAGCATTGTGTCCGATTTATCCCAGAATAATGTATACAAAAACTTTAACTAAGCTTTATATAAAAGAAAATACAAATATTTACATCAGACAATCTAGAGATAGCAGATTAATAATGGCAAATAATGTCTCAACAATAACGAAGAAAAATAAATAAATTGTCTTAAGTACAGTACAAAACTAAATAAATTGCAGCTGCTGTAGTTTGCCCTGCTAATTATCCCTTTAATCTTTTTACAATATTGTAAATAGTAATGGTACTGAGTATTCAATGCAATAAATTTACTAGTTACATAGTTGTACAATGTTTTGAATTAAACAAAACCGTAATAGGTGATTTGAATAATCTTCACAACATCTGCTTAAAAGCTGAAGTTTTAAATTCCACGAAATAAATGGGATCATTGTGAAATAAATTACCAACTTGCTGCTAATTAGTTTGAAAATAATAACTCTTGGTAAAGTGATAATTGTTTTCATAAATAACACGCCTCGATGCATTTTATAGCTAATCCTAGAGTTAACTTCAAAAACATTAAATTGCATAGAGATTTACTTTAGTTTCAAGATATTTTAGACAGCCGAAAATGAATACGATTGCTCTTAAGGTACTAGATTTGTCTTAGTAGAGTTTAATAAGGAATTTTATGTATAATTATTATAATGATTAAGTTAAAAATTAACACATTCTTACTTTCGTATAATTACAAAGCCATTAAATTGTATCATAATTTACTTTTCTCTCTGAATCAGTCACTACAACAATATTAATAAAACTGTTTCATACATATTTTATTGACTACTTCGGTGGCGCAATGGTAGCTACGAGATTACTGTGCTTAATCAAACCCGCGATTGAATTCCCGGGACCAAATGTTTGTATGATCTGCAAAAATTTGTTTTGGAGTTTGGGTGTTTTCCATGTACTTAAGTATTTACAAGAAAAATATCAGCTGTCTTGTACCCATATTACAAGCTCTGCTTCTGGCTACATGGCGTTGTGTGCCAGATTTTGTAAAAATATATATTTTTTATTCGAAAATATTGTTACTATTAGGGCACTATTGTATGATGTTCCTCTTACAAAAAGATATGATTTTCAAATATGATACATGTATATTCATGTTTGTTGAAAGAAAGGTGAAAAATCATCATGACATAGCAAGATTATTACCATGAAAGACATCTTATCCTAATTAGATGATGTTAGATATGTCAGACCAATTATTTTATGTTAATTTGTACCGTGGTTTTTATGTTGCCAAGTTGGCACTGAAATCAGTTTCCTAATCGACCAAGTGCCAAAGTACTCGCCAAGAAAGGATTCCTTAAAAAGTAATCCTGAATTCGGATCTAGGAGTGCAACACAGTTTTCTTGTATTCGTTAACATTTAGGATAGCTAATTTATAAGAAACTTATAAAAAAAATGTACGTACATATGTGGACATCGTAAGAACCGACTAAGGGCGTGTGGTGACTTCCACATACAATGAAACAACGGAAACACACTACAGCGCCATCTACTGAAGATACGCCTAACTGCGAAGTAACGAAGGAAACTAAGAAACTACCAATCCTGCATCGCGCAATAAAAGGTCTTAACACATATACAACTTCCCAACATCAACCTTTGGGCCCGCCAGGCATGTTCACCTCTCCTGTTGGGAGGATCCTCCCTTTGTGTTGGGGGGACGTGACACCTGTGCCTCCACAGGCGCATGCCGTATATAATAGCACTGCAAAGGAAAGGAAAACAATCGGTCTGGCCAACATGGTATAGTTTTCCAAAACCTCTATTGTAAGGAGAAACCTACGGCCAATAGTAAACTATAGAAATCTTTTATACAAGACCTGTAGAGTTTTCACATAAGGCCATCACTCGCACGATACTTGCTAATTTTACAAAAACAGTTCAAAAACTTTCAAAAATAGTTTTTAGAGGTTATTGAGATCGCTCATAGCCCAGTTGCACTCGGTGATTAGAAACAATCACCTAATTAATTATTATATTATTAGAGTAAGCACCGAAGGCGCGGTCAGTATCTAGATGGTTGACTGCTCGTGACATGATACCATGAGCGTCTCCGTGTTTCAGATATCGCGTTTAGCACTCGGTTTCGGTTATCATAGAAGAACAGACATGGCGCTCAGTGATAATATGACAATGATAATATGACCACAACGTTTTCTTGCCAGTCCCCAACCCGCACTGGGCCAGCGTGGGGACGTATGGTCTTAAACCTCTCCTGAGATTCCTTAGGACATTATTGGTTTGTTTCCCATCAAATTCTTCTAGAAAATGAAAATGTCTTATATTCGAACTAAGCAAGGATTTTAAGAATTAATTTAGCAACATATTTTAATTCGACAAATTGTACAAACATATTGCAGCAGTACTCATCTAGTTTCAAATTATGTTTTATTACTTAGCAACGTTTTAGCGGCCCAACATTCTTACAAATATACTTAAACCTTACACTCACAAAGACGGTTAAGAGCTCCTCTGATATGTAAATGTCATGTTGAGTTTTCCTTCCGTCTCATATCATTTATTTTGTCTTTGTGAATTAGAGCATGTTAGGGATATTTGTGGTCTATCGTTCTGATGCCGTTTTATGTTAAAAGGTTCATCAATTCAGTGGCTAATGTAGCCTGTTTTGTTAACCAAAGAATGATCAACTATACATCTCATTGTGTCTATTATTATACGAAATGGTTTGGTAAAATTGATTAGATAAAATTTGTTTTATTTTGCTAAAAGTAAATTTATGCCTAGATTTGAATTGACAAAATATGGAAGGTAGAAATACTGCTACAGTATAAAGATGGTCGCTCTTAATAAATTCGACGAAGAGAGATACATTTCTAAAGCAATTTCAAACGATACTTAAGGTCGTGTTAAAAAGCGTAAAATGAGGAAATATTTAATAGGTTGATCAATTATTTTCTGAAAAATTCAAAGGTGACATTGTTTGGGTCTCAAGCAATATACAAAGGATTTTCGTATCGTTGGCTTTCATGTTGTTTAAATGTTAAATTTATTCAAACGCATTATTTTTTCAAGTAATAGAAGAACAATTCTGTTCGTGCAAATGAGTTCGAATTATTGTATATAAATTTCTATAATATAACTAAGATAACATCTTCTCTTCATTTTCATACTAGTTTGTGGGAGTGGGACTAAAATCTTCTATCTCAGAAGATTGAAGAAGATGAAAGATGTGCGTGTATTAGGTTTGACAAAAGGAATTGACTCGCTCGTATTCCATATTCTTCAAGAGATTTTTTTCTTAACTCTTTGAACAATAAAATTTCCAAGTTCGTCAACCGTTTTTGTATTAGATCGTCATGACTTTAGGACACGTCCCTATAATAGAAAATGAATAATATATAACATTGGAAGCAAAAACAATTAGACCGTAGAACAAATCGGAGAGATTTATTACCTTAGCAGTGTAACAAAAAGTGCCATCCCAATGTATGAAACAAAAAACAGGTCCACAATGACGAATCACCAGCTATTTAATTTAATCATTCACTCACTCGGTCACCGTTCTGTCATTCATTCGTGGCGAGGGACGTCTAATGCCATTTCATTTTTTTTGTGACGCCCTAAATAATTTTTGTTTCCATGAAATCATTGCTGAGTTTCATTTGGATTTTATTTCTCGGTAAGATTGGTAATGAAATTTTCGTCTTTCAATTTGTGTGTTATGTGTATAGTATGGAACTTCTTTAAACAGTATGAGACATTTTACAAAAATATTGCATTGCTTCTGTGCTCTTTACTTAATTAAAGATTTTTATCGGTTATTGTAAATGCTGCAGTTCGATAAAAAATATCCTGGATAAGATTATTTTAATGTATTTTTGAAGTGAAACTTCTTTAGGCGCATGAGGGTAAAATTTTTACAAATGTAACGTCACGCAAGTATGCCACGGAAGTGTCGAAAAAGAGAGAGAGAGCGATCGAGACCGATTGAGAGAGAGTAAGACAGGGCGAACGTAGCATGAAGCAACTAGCGATGGAGTGAGAGTAGGGAGCAAGCAAGTGAGAAAGATCAAGAGAAAAAGTGAGATAGAGCGATTGTCGTATCACGCACAGTGCCATGGAGCGAGAGGTGGGAGAGTGCTAAGAAGTTTCACTTCTGACATGTGTACTTTGTACGCACGCACTTTTTTTGTGTTTAATACCTCATCATTTTAGTAATTGACGGTTTGCGTATTAGTCTTAATAAATAATTACATTTCTTTGTAAGTCATCTGACTTTATAAATAATCATTTTTTCGATCATCTCTATCTCCATCTACTTACATGGACTGTTGTAACAGATTGTGGACTTCATTAACGATCGACGAAAAACATTTAGAATGAGTGTTGGCAAACACTCTTTAAAGTAGCTTTCAAGTTATTTCATTAATTAATAATAATAATATATGGCTTTATTACTCACCAGATTAAATACAACGATGACTTAAAACTAGAAGCCAGAAAGGCAGTATATATATATATATATATATATATATATATATATATCCACTTCGGTCATTTAATTTTATTTACACCCCACATGCCCCTTCTAAACCGTTAAAACAAATGATGCTCCCTCAATTTATTACTATTGATGTTAACCTGGTGTAGTAACAGCTGGTAAATGTGGCATTCAGAAATCATAACACCATCTACATATACTGACTGGCCGTACCCTTGTTGGATTCATACTCAACCACACAATCCTCCCTAGAAGGACACATTCTTCCTCCCCGTTATTTTATATTCACCCCAAATAACATCGCTTAGTTGGTATTGACGGGCTTACTACACCGGATCGACGGATCAAAAGTGCCTTAAGAAAATATGAAAGATATTCTTTCCAATAAAATTAGAATAATTAATTCAGAGCGTAGGTTTACAAATATATTGGAAGTCTAAAGATTGGTAAGTTGCATGTAATATTTTAAGGTAGACTTCAAATCATAAGGAACGTTTTGTACTTAACGTAGTTGTCTTAACAATGAGCCTTATTGTTATTAGAATAAAACATTCATCATTCATAATAATCGGAGAAGACAAAGAGTTTTGGCCATATTCCGGTCTGATTTTGTTTTTGTTCAACAAAAACAAAATCAGACCGGATGATTTTGTTTTTGTCTTTTTCAACTATTTTAGTTTGATTTATTTATTCATACAACTATGTAAAAATTTTGTATGTTTCACTTTCATTGCAGTTTACTGAAATTACATTTTAATTTAACATTTTATTTTTGTAACATCATGTGGCCTGTGTGTATTCTTAGTATCATAATTTAAGAATATTAGTTCAGTTTTTATTATTTAACTTGTTATATTGATGTTCAGTAGGAGATAATTTTAGTTTATATTAAATAAACTCTTAATAAATGGGACGTGGCATTATGACACATCTTAATGCCACGTCCCATTTATTAAAAGTTTTGTTTGCGGTAATAAAGAGGTCTGTCGAACAAAATTACGTGTTCCACCGAGAAATACAGGCATTGGTTAAATTGTAATTTCAAGTTAAACTTAAATTACTGCTTCCCTACACGGCTCTAAGTTTCACGGCAGGTAATAGAAATAAAAGTAATAGCCAGCCTGGAACCGTAACTTGGCTTGTAGTCCATCTTGATAACGGTAAAGTGGAGACCTGTATTTATCTGAGTAGACATATTTCAATTCATCTGCAGTTAAAAAGATAAACTGAAATAGCTTTTTACATTTTGCTATCTTAGGAAAACAAACACGATGTTTATATAACACCAATAAATAAAACCGCGGGTCGTTTCCACTTATGGTCTTGATTTGATTTGATTGATGAGGAAAATATTTATAAATTATAAATAAAACAATGATTTGGGATCATTATCCTTTTGATGTCAGAATGAACACAACTAACAAAAATTACCCTTCCTATATACATGGAAAATTATAGAGTCATATTTTTTTATGTATAGCCCTGTCAAAATGACTCTACTCTACCTGATAGAAAGCATAAGCAGAATTGTACAGACAATGCAACAATGCAGTAAGGTGACCCACACTATGGTAGCCTAGTGATACCTCTGCATCATTGGGCCTCCGGTCTCGCACTCACCAACGATACACTACGGTACGCAGACTGTAAAAATAGTTTGTGCATAGGATTAATAATAATTAATTAATCATTTAAAAAATTAAGATACCTATTAAGTAAAAGTCTAAATTCCTGTTTACGTGTTTAAATTATTTACTAAGGTTTTATACAGAAAAGTATTCTTTAACACAATTCTAAATAAAACCTATATAAACAATATAAAAACGTTTATATCAATGTTACATTATTTTTTACTAAATAGATTAGTCTAGTCAGATTTATTATATCATGATATCGTTCTCGTAACGTAATAATTACCTTAGTAGCGGAATAGGTAAAGTAATATAACAACAATAAGTAATAACGACATGACGCATCGCGCATAAGACCATCTGACTTCAAGCTAGACAGAGAGATTATTACCCAAACATATATACTCACATATTTCTATGTGGCTTACGCTAAGTAATAAACGATGAAAGGCCGATAAAGATATTTTTTTCTAGATATACATAAGATTAATATTGTGAAATAAATAAATCATATCCAATCAAATAATAAGTAATTTTATAATTATTTTTACTTATGATTTAAATAACTTAAATAAATGTATTTGCTTAGTTATAAGAATAAATTACACATATTACTGCTAGTAGTAGAATTTTATTTCAAATTCAAACCTCATCTTACCAAATCTTGACCACTTAAGCAACTAAGCTCTAACAAGTAAAATTACCAAACCACAATGAAAGTCATACACTCACGGGGTCCTCAACGAAGTTTAATATAAGATCTAGAGTTTCAGAGCTAAATTACACCATTTCAGGAAGATACTGGTCAGATTACAAAATACCTGGTCCACACCCTGTATAACTAAATTATGGCGGGTTAAATCCAGCTATATTGTAAAGCAAGCCAAATTGCGTGACCGTACTTGGACGAAATTAAACTTAGTTCACTTCACTTACACCATCCATTTAACTTAACATCCACAACTTTCCACATTTGGCAAACATTTTTGAACAATTAACCGTTTAAAATTGTACTGTTTCGGTCTGAAAATAGGTTACTATGAAACGTTCCAACAGATCTTGTGAAGGCATTCGTCAAACGATTATGTACCTTAAACAGTTGTTGTAAACGCTATAGTGCAAACACATGTATTGTTGTTTTGAAAACCGTCGTTTCCTTGTCTAATGTAATTTGATTGTTAATTTCTTGTGGCAACTGTTTTACTTCGTCAGGTACCGCAATACAAAAATTTTGGATGAAATTCTTGTTTTTTCGGAGTCAAGCCTGTCCCTTGTGTAATAAAACATTGTGGACAAACATTGTGCAATCAATGACAATTTGTAAACGGACCTTTATATACAAAACTTTTTTAATTTACTAATTGGATCTGTTTATGTAGTGGATAGTTTTCTTAATCCCTCACGAGTCACCACTGTGGAGGGACGTGTGTCATGTCCCTCCAACACAAAGGGAGGATCATTTGACCAAGCGAGGTGATCATACCTAGCGGGCCCCTGCCCATCAAAATTGATGTTGAGATGTTAGGTATATATATGCTAATAGGCACGGGATAACTTCTGTTGCGCGATTCAGGATTGGTAGTTTCTTCGTTTTCTTCGTCACTCCATAGTTCAACGTATCTTTGATAGACGGTGCTGTCATATGTTTTTGTTGCCGCTGTATGTGGAAGTCCCCTCAACTGCTAGTCCAGGTGTCCGGTGTTCTATTCTGATAAAATGCAATCAAGTTATAACTAGAAGTATTTTATTTATTATTTAAGAATGAGTGTGTTTCTATTAGCATTCGGCAGTCTCATTTGGGATGAGACAGTACGAAGCGATGGACGGTATGAGATGTCAGTTCCTTAATTAATATTAATATTACAATTCCTTCTTCCTAGAGAGGACGGTTTTAAAATGTATACGTATGAATTAAATGAATGCTTCAATTAGTCCATAGTTATAGTTATATTCTGCCCTAATTTCTGTGAAAAATAAAATTCTGTGAAAGTTAAAATAGTTAAAGCAAGATCTTATTTAAATTCTATAATTATTTTCAGTTGTACTTTTTAAACTATTTTATTTATTTATTTTACGCCTGACCGTTTTCGCTTTATGACACATAAACTAAAATTTTTTTTTTGATTTTATTGTCGGTCTGTCCGTTTATTCTGGCTAATTTCTGAAACGGCTGTACCATTCTGACAGGACTTTCACTGGCAGATAGCTGATGATATAAGGTGTAATTTAGGCTACTTTTTTATTTAAACTTTGCCTCGCGGTTGTCGATGTAACGCGGGAAACATCGCGGGGCTCAGTTGGTTCTTTTACAAAAATGATATTTAGCGTTCCGATGCTTTTTTATAGCATTCACTATTTTATAATGTTCACTACACCATGTTTTAACTAATGTTTGCCCATATCACATGCAAAACTGCGTAGAAGGCCGCAGTAGAGGATATTCGAATTATTTGATCTGTAATAGACGGTTTCAAAATAACTCTAAATTACTATTTAACTTTTTGAGTTCTTAATTTTTTTATGAAATAAGGAGCTAACGAGCAGGTCAGCTTAATGGTAAGCGATTACCAACGCCCATAGACGTCCGCAACCCTAGAAGCATCACAAGTGCGTTGCCGGCCTTTGGGGGAAAGGGACTGGATGGGAGACGGGGTTGCGGTATAGGCATCCGGTATCCTTACTCACTCGGTGAAACACAGCGCAAGCTTCTTCTTTCTTTCACACTGGTTTTCTGTGAGTTACTCCGGTGGAGCAGGCCCCTTCGTGCCGAAGCGTGGCTCTCTACATATTTCTCTCTTAGTATATCTTAGTAGTTAACAACATGGACTTTATTCTTTTATATAATAAAAAATATGAAAACAGCAATCAAACTTATCTTTCTATAGCTTTAGTTCACTTAACTCGTTCAAAATAATAGTCAAAGTACGAGACTTTCGCCAACTAAAACCATTTAAATTGTATAAGTCTGTTACCAAGTGATGGTATATGTAAAATCCTAAAAATAGTGGGAGTACATACTCTGCAGCCTATATAATTGACCGCCGAGTCTGAACCCGTTTAATATATATAATGGAAATGGACGCGTCTAAAACTAAACAGGTCTGACATCCAATAGGAAAAGAAACCTGAAAATGTTATCGACAATGCGTATGACGACGACGCTTATTAATAACTCCATAGAGCGTAGCGCGCAACCGCACCATCAAATTGTGATGTATTCGTCGCACCGCAATCAGTAAAACTCGTTAGGATTATTTTACAATGACGCCGAGTATTGTTTAAAATCAAAGATATATTCTATAATAGTCAATTTATTTTTCCATAATATGAAATTACCATTAATTGAAAATTAATTGGACTGTCATATAAAGATACAGTATTTGCTCCTGACAAACCTAAAGAGGTTACATTATAAGTTGTAGGGTTATGTTTGTTAAGCAAATTACACTCTCAAGACTAATTTTATAAAGCATTTAATACTGACACTATTTATTCACAATTCTCTCAAATTTGATAAACAATAATTTGATTAGTAACCGATCAATGATTTGCAGTAGCCAAGCCGTGCTTAAACCATGAGGTAACCATGTTTTGGCGTATACCTAGCTACCTCAACTGGAGTGACACTATCTTCTTAGGGTTCGGAGTATTTTTACTCGGGAGTCAACCTGAGTGACACTATCTTCTTAGGGTTCTGAGTATTTTTATTCGAAAGTATTATTGATTGCATTATTTTTTTTTATTTCTTGTTAATCAAATAAATCAATGAAGCAGTCCTTTATTCATTAAAATATCTATTGTCTAGATGTTACAGACTACATAAATAATGGTTATAATTAATATGAATTCTGTTGTAATATTTTGGAATAAGGGTTGACAAAAAACGTCTAGATGCAGTGGTGTCTTGCAGAAAATAGCTAGCAGGCGCTGGATGCGAGAAGCTCAAAATTTATTACAGGCGAGAAGATGGCTTGCGAAGGGAGAGGCCAGTCGTTTACTGCAATAAGCTGATGCTGATGTCAATTGATTGATTCGATAAGGTCAAAGGCTTCCAATGTTCACCCAAAGATACTTTTACATTTAGGTATTTGTTCTTTGTTGCGTTACTCAAAAAATCGTTTCACGAATATGCACACAGCTCTAACATAATTCGAAATCACCCATTAGGTTGATGTTGGTAACGCACCGATTTAATTTAATTTATTGGTATTATATCACCGTAATTTCTCATTTGTAATTAACGCGTTGTATGTTATGTTGCAGTATTTTTAACTCACAGTAATGAGTTTGAACTAATTACCACAAATTTGCTCCAACAATATTTTTTATTAGCGCAGATTTATTACCTGAGTAATGGTGAAAATACAAAAAGTGATGCTGATTTTGAAGGGAAAAAATACTAAATATATTAAATACATACACGGGTTATCATCAATATGCATGAAAAAAAGTAAAAGTTTATTACAATACAGAATACTTGAAAACCTATGTGAAACGGCTGCACTGTGTTACACCGAGTGAGTGAGGACACCGGAGGCCTATACCACAACCCCTCCCCTCATGCTCAAAGTCCGGCTGCGCACTCGTGACGCCTATGGTGTTGCGTGTGTCCATAGGTGGCGGCAGTCGCTTACCATCAGGCGATACATCCGCTCGTTTGTACCCATTAAATGCCAGTTTATTTCCATGAAAAAAAAAACTTAGGACTCACCCAGTGGTCTAAATGCTCTTTTCAGCCTACTGCCATCCACTGCTAAACGAAGGTCTCCCCCAAAAAGCGCCAACCATCTCGGTTAGCAGCTCGCATCCATCCGCTGCCAACCATTTCTTCGGTAACTTCTCCTCCATATGAACTTTAGCTATACCAAATTTCATTTTCATCCGTTCACATGATTCTCGTAAAAAGGGGTTCAATGTATTCGCTCCATATATTAATATATAAATATAAATATTATCGGACATTTTAACGCACAACGTCATCTAGTCCCAAACTAAGCAGAGCTTGTACTATGGGTACTAGACAAGTGATATTAATTCATATATATATTTTTTTGTAAATACATACATATTATACACAGAAAACACCCAAACTCCGAAACCAATATTTGCAGATCATACAAACATTTGGTCCGACTCAGGAATCGAACACGAGACCTCTACTAGCACAGCAGTCGCATACGCTACCACTGTGCCACCGAGGCAGTCAATATAGATATATACTATATTAAAATAAGTTAGACGTGATTTTCTAATTGAAGTGTGTGTAAGTTTTTACATATGTATGTAATAACCATTTAAAAGTCAGATTTTGAATAAACAAAACTTAATATTGATTCAAAAATAATTTCACATAATACTCAAAGTTACATCACAAATGGACGTCAAATTTTCAGACTGATATTGCTAGTGACAGAAATAAATAATATTAAACTTCCAAAGAAACATAATTAAACATAAAATAATGCTTAAAGAAAATGACCCAATTTGAGAACTTTATTTATATAAAACCTCATTTCAGTTTTTACTTCCTCAAACTTGGGGCGTCCTCAAAAATGACCTTGAAATATTATAACGATATCAGTAACAATTATCGTTAATTCTACATTTTAAAGAAAATTGTTAAATCGAAGCAGTGAAAGTCTCTAAATATCTTAATAAAGGTAATCCAATTATCCCATAGAGCCTTCAGCTTTTAGAGGTTTCACAGAAAATGGTGCAGAAAGACAAGAATATCCCTATCTGAATTTTACTAGATTCTTATATCTAATGACATAAAAAAGTCAATGTACCCTCTAATATAAATTATCCGGTGTCAACTATGCTCTATTTTGATTCCACTAAACTTATTTTGTAACCATAATACACCTTATTATGTTATAAGCAAGATTCTAATTCGCTTGAGATATTTAATGTTATTTGAAATTGAAATTTACTCCAAGAGAGATTGGTGCGAAATTAGAATACCGCATGTATATAGGGCGGTTTAAAGAATTTAGAGTTCTATTACGTAGACAAAAGACTGAGTTTGGAATCAAAAGAATGTGATTAAGAGTCGTTTATCACAGCGGATAGAAGTTGTCAGAGGCTGATACGGCGTTGTATGTATTAAAAAGGTGATGTTTTTACATGATGCGTTATTATGTAATAAATTAACATAAATAGCTTCGTATGGCCATTTACTGGGAGATTAGGTTTGAAAGAGCAATTTAAGGTTACAAGAAGAATTATTACATTATCTATTTTATTCATTGTTATGGGCATTTTTATATTTGCTGGAGTTGGGGCGGAATATCAGAATCTTTGAACTTTAACTTAATTTGTTATTTTATAAACTTGGTGACATGTGTAGAAATTTCATGTTATAGCAATTTCTTATCAGTTTCATTTCGGTAGGTTCTCGTTCTTTTACCTATAGGCAGTTTTAAGAAAGCCCTGTACACCTATAAATATTAATTAGTACTAAGAATAACCTTCTTTAACGGTAAATAGTAACTTAAAGTAAAATATTATATTTAGTTTTACTTTTTTATACTCGTATTGAAACCATAACCGCTTTTTACTAAATGCTTAAATGGTTATATACGGTACATATACCAAAATATTTTATTTTCAATTTATGTCCATCTGACTGTCTGTTTGTTCCGGCTAATCTCTAGAACTACCGAATTTGGCGAAACTTTTATCGGCAGATAGCTGAAGATATAGGAAGTAACTTTGGTTACATTTTTAGACTAGTTATGCACCTCGGGCTCAGAAGTTAAAAAACACTCAAAGTAAACTATCGTTAAATAACTATTACAGGTATATTACGATGAGCAGTTTTATAAATAATTTAGTTCTCCTCTCTTGAAGATAAAATACATTTTTCTTGTTTTTCTTCAACTGCTAAATGGTTTCAGTTCATAATAAAATTATTTCAACGGAAAGGCCAATTTAAAGTCTACAATATATTTTCTAAACCTCATAGCACTCAAACAAATAGATATTCACTCGCATTGGGTGGAGCAATGGGAGAGCTACGCTTCGGCACGAATGGGGCGACTCGATAGCTATGATACCACGGCCTCATAGAAAACCGGTGTGATACAGCGTTTGAACTGTGTTTCACTGAGTGAGTCTGGATACCGGAGGCCCACCCCCCACTACACCATAAAAATAATAATCTTCTGCCATTTAAAAAGGTGAAAAGTGGTTCTAGATTTTTAGTACCTAATTGCTACATTTGAATAAACTATATATCTACAATTGCCCACTCAACTTTTTCATTTTCATTCCTTCCATTACTCCATTCCAAATCAACCTTCGTGCTCCATGCTATTAAGTTCCTAAGGGTTTGTTGCCACAATTATATTTATCCATTACTGCCCACGAGCCCATTGTATTAACAAGTGTTGTTAGAGCTATATTTTGATACTATTATTACCAGTTCCTGATATACACTGTTAATTATCGTGTTTAACATTTAAATATTATTCAATTGCCCGGATAATTTTCAGGTTATTTTTTGGGTGATGTGTATAAATAAAAAAAAATAAAGGGTCCATATTTGTCTGTTAAAAAGCTTATCTGAGTTATTTTTAGGGTTTCGTATCTCAGAAAGAAAAAAAGGAACTCTTACTGAATCATTTTGTTGTCTGTCTGTCTGTCTATCAAGATCCTTTTTCTCAGGAACGCGTGGAGGTATTAAGCTAATATTCATACCAAATACTTAAATGTACTGTACCTTAGAGCTGTAAAAATGTCAAACTTCTGAGCCAACACAATCAAAAGATACAGCCTTTTATGTAGCAAATTAACTGCCTCGTTGGCGCAGTGGTAGCGTATGCGACTGCTGTGCATGAGGTCTCGGGTTCGATCCTGAGTCGGATCAAATGTTTGTTTGATCTGCAAATATTTTTGTTTCGAGGTTTGGGTGTTTTCTATGTATAATATGTATGTGTTTACAAAAAAAGTATATACGTATTAATATCAGTTGTCTAGTACCCATAGTACAAGCTCTTGTTTGTTTGTTCAAGTTGTGTGTTAATGTGTCCGAAAAAAATAAAATTGTTGACACTTGCAATGGAATCAAAATCTACAGCGTACTTCCCTTGAACTCAGAATCTTCAAATTTGGTACGAAGCAACTTCTTATAGCTAAAATAAAGGAAAAATTGCGAAAAGCATAAATTTTTAGTTCCATTATATAACAAAAATATTTTTATTACAACAATTTTAAACTTACTGCCGCTTTTCTCGTGAACATCATTTAGTAATGAAAATACCATAACTTTTATTTATATACCTACAGGTTTGTAGGAAAACCTCGGTGCACGAGTCCGACACGCAATTAGCCGGTTTTTTCATTAATAAATTCAGAATATCTGAGGAGTGACAAAGAATTTTTCGACTTAACTACAAAGAGCACAGAAGTAGCACGGCGACTAGAATGTATTACGAGCTTATAATTTTATTTTTGTTCTCTCTCTTTTTTCTTACACATTTTAATTTTCAATGTAACCTCCATTAGTAATTCACTCTCTTGGATCTCAAGCCTTTTTTAGTGTTCTCCAGTTACTACCTTGCAGAGAAAACAACATTGATATTATTTCTTAACTAGTCCTGTTTTGAAAACACATTTGAAAACAATAATGCTATCTATAAAAACACCTAAATAACTGAATTGTGTTATATTTGCAATACATCACCTTGTTGCCGTAGTAAATCCATATATTTAGTTTAGTTAATAGACATTACATAAATATATAAGTATCCACTGAAATTTATACCTCAAACATAACACTAAGGGATTCTTTTTAAATACACAATTTTGAACGAACAGACCAAAAAGGATTTAATTGAATATTAGCGTGTCAAGAACCATTAGTAACAGTTAATTGACCCTCCCAGATAATGATTTACCGTGTAAACTGCATGTCATTGTATAATAAACTAGACCTTTAACAAAATAGAGTTTATTTCAAATTGATAAAGGAACCATCTACGTGTATTGTTTGGCTTCGTTGAGTAAGAATTAGATCCGGTTTTCAAATGTCAATTCTTTGATTGTTTATTTTTATGTTTTCACTATTTCTGTCTGTGTGAATTCAGCTCTATGACTGTCAGTTTACGGTTTGATTTTGTTTGGATTTAACAGTTTTTTCTTTCATTGATTTCAGGTAATTCATTGCTTTGTTGAACTGAACGGCGATCAAGTTTCGATAATGGTGAGTTGGTGAAATTTTGTTTAAAAAACTATTTTTCAAAGTTTCGTGCTAGAAAATATATTCAAACTCATTTGGGAGCTGTTGTTATTGATTTAGTGAATACTGTAGAATATACATTTTTATTTTATGGATTATACATTTATACGTTATGTTTGTATTACCTTGATAATGATTTATGGTTAAAATTAATTCTGATTTGATTTTCTAATATAATTTTGATTTGATTGATAATTACTAAAGAAAAATTTATAAGATAACATAAGAAAGAAAATAACAGAATAAAACCTTTTTATATATACTTTAATACCCGTATACAGCAAAGAACTGCGATAAACTTAAAAGAAAAATAACGAACGAGGCAGTTCGTATGACACATTGAATGGACAAAAAAAAACCGTAAAGTTACATGGAGCTTACAAAAACTTTTCTGTCTTTCTTTTTCATTTGTATGAAAATAAAAACTATGGTGGAACAGAACTCAAAAAGCTAAAAAAACATGCCAAACATGTCAACAAAGAAATCATATTTCTTTCCATTTTCAAAGCAGACCCGAAACCTTTTCTCCTAAATCATTATTACCCAATACAACAGAAGAATACAGGAAATAAAGTTTTGACAGAAGTTTTGTACAACTTGGTGAATAATTCTTGGCCTAAACATTCATTGTCGAATTCACAAAGGGTGTCCAGTGGGGGTCATAAATCATTACGTAATATGTGTATAAAAGTTGTAATGAAACTTTGCCAGTGATGTTATTATTATTATATAGCATAGAGGGCGAATAAACAGACAAGTCGTCAAGCGTATGCGATTCTAGGCGTGTGGGGCATGTTAGCATATGTGCCATAGTCTGTGGAAAAAATCCTCGGTGGCACTTACTTGCGCTAAGGTTGACGAATTCCCACTTTGCCAGATCATTTATATTTGAATACTAGACCAAAACCGTATGAGTGTTGGCACGATAATAACAAGCAGACGGGGTCATCTAACGACAAGAAGTACCTATATGGAAACTACTTTAAAAGTTCCAAGAGCGTTGTTGAGTCCACCCTCCCTGGAATCAGAGGTAGGGGCAGTTGAATTTCGATAACCTCACTCAGAATCACTTCAATCAACAACCCATAATGTCCCGCTGCTGGGCTCGGGTCTCCTCCCAGGAGAGGGTTAAAGCCATACGTCCCCACGCTGGCTGAGTGCGGGTTGGGGAATCACTTAACACTGGTTTTCGCATTTGTAGCGCAGCATAGGTTTCATACATTTGAGAGAATTCATCTAAAAAGGTACTTTTGTTAAAGAACGGTTGATGGTCTGTTAAATCGTTTAGCATTTTTATATTTTAACACTTACGGACTTTGAAATAATAGATTAAAAAAAGCATGGGAAGTTTTCAAAACGAATAGTTTATGGCGTTAATTTTTCCATAAAACCCACAGGTTTTTCAAATATGATTTCGAATTTATGGTAAGACATTAAAACTTTAATGTTTTTAACGACATTACTTACAATAGGTGTGTATTTTATGGGTGGTAGTATCTTACCAATATATAATAGCTTCTACTGAATATGATATTTGAAAGTTTTTACAACTCCAAGAATAAATACGGCAAATGCCTATCAATTTTATTTTACAGAATTTCACCCTCACAGGCCAAGAGACTTTTAGATGTATATCACTGTCTTGGTTTTTGTCAGGCAGAATGATAAGAACGTGCCATGACAGTTCACTCTGAAGACTTTGGACCTTTTGGGTTTCTTTTTGCATTAGTAAATCTCATACACATTCTATTAATAAACTTTTGCATGACACAAAAACTTATAAAATCAATTTCCAGCACAGTTAAAACAAAGACGAATGAAACGATCTAAGCAATACGTTGTATTTTAATTTCGATTCCGTTATTTTTTGGTCTTTCAAAACTATTTATTTTGAAACCAATAACTTATAAAATAAGGAAAGCAAACTTAGCAAAATATAATCCCATAAATTTTTACAACTAATTTATACTCAGACAAAAAAGCTGACTCATTAAAACTCATTAAATTTAACACCACTATAATAATATCAAAAAACTTTAAATCATAAACTTGCCATTAAACTCGCTATAAAGTTCACGATTTATAGTATTTAATCAATGGTGTTCCGTTGATAGAAATTTAAAGGTTGTCAGCAATTGAACAGGATCATATCCAATGTTGTATATATTTTTGGCAAAAAATGCTTTTAACCGCTTTAGATTTTTAACTTATATATTTTTTTTAATATATATTTATTCTATTTCATTCCAAATGATTATCCTAATATATCTCCAAAACTAATACCACAGTTTAGTTTCAACAACTGCTCTACAAAGGCAATATATTTGAAAGTTCCGCAGTCAAATATCAGAAACTCCTGACAGCAATGACGAGGGTACGCACGAGTTCGACAAGGAGCCACCCTGAGGCGTAGACAATAATCAATAAAATAAAATAAAATATAGCAAAAGCTATATATTAGTTTTA
This sequence comes from Hyphantria cunea, assembly GCA_003709505.1. Lineage (NCBI taxonomy): Eukaryota > Metazoa > Arthropoda > Insecta > Lepidoptera > Erebidae > Hyphantria > Hyphantria cunea. Next base: position 173,327 of record PKRV01003580.1, on the reverse strand, counting down.
CATTTCTTACAGACACATCTCAATAATTGTCAATTGAAAGATTAAATTTGATAAAATATCCCCTCTAATCTAGAAAAAGAGGTAAGGCTCTAATAACTTCGCTTACTCAATCGCGGATGGCAGTTTTAAGTAGTCGCAAGGTAATAATTGCCTCGGTGACCCAGCGGTAGCGTATGCGACTGCTGTTTCTGAGGTCTCGGGTTCGATTCCCGGGTCGGATCAAATGTTTGTATGATCTGCAAATATTTGTTTCGGAATTTGGGTGTTTTCTAGATATGACATATATGTATTTACAAAAAGAAAAGTATGTAAGTATTATATCAGTTGTCTAGTACCCATAATACAAGCTCTGCTTGGTTTGGGACTAGATGGCGTTATGTGTTAGATGTCGGAAATATTAAAAAAAAATTGCTTTCACTTGCGCTGACTGTCGATGGTTTATTTCCCACATTGGACTTTGTGAGATACACAAATTGTTGTTCTGAGAGTTCTGAGTCTGAGTGACCTTTGTGTCCGTTTCATTTATGTTTGGAAAGTCTCCAACGACACAGAAATATTCATAGTGTGGAAATGTTAAAAAAATCGTTTTTGTGGTTACAGTTATGATACTGTATCATTCCGATCGATGCGGAGTGTTACTGCGGAAATTTGACTCTCTATGAAAACGTTGAGTTTATTTATTTACTGCCATATAATCATATTAATTAAGTCGACATACGAGTACCCTAGGATTAATTAATTATTGACTGTAATCAATATTTTTGTAATCATTGTTGTTACTCGAATTTCGAGGTAAAACAAAGAGAACTTAATTATTCACCTTGCAGTTTACATATTTACTCAAACTGTACATACACTTAATTTCCAGCAAGTTTTTAACAACAAAAGTCGCAATTTACACTTAGGGCTACGCGAAAGTGTACACCGAAAGTATTTAAAATTAAACGTTGTATAATTCAATTGTTAATTAAAAATGTGAAAGCATTGCACCAAAAATGCTGAATTGGTAGCCATTGTATTTAATGCGTACCGTGATGTGTAATTCGCAAATAATTAAAGAGCATCGGGTACTGTTATTTTGATCGAATATGTACTGGAATTTTATTCGGTTCTCATATAAAAGTAACAAGACATAAAAGGTTTACTATCTCGTCATTAACTCGTGTGTGTTACTTCGGTTGATTATCTTAGATAATTTAATTAGTTCTTAGTACAGCCGGGTGTAATCTGTGGTTATAATTAGTACGCTATTTAATTTTCAAAATGATAAAATAATTCTTGTTTGAAGTTAATTTGCTTGTTATGCTTTTAATTTAAATGGGTACACAGGTAATTAAATATATTTGAATTCACTCTAACAAAGACGTAGAAAAGGATATGAAAGAGAATAAACTTTAACTACCTATTTCTTGGTTCTTAGTGACTTGTGTCTGTTACCGTCACATTGTCAAAACTGTTATATTGTAATCTGTCTCACAAGATTGTGAACTCTAATAAATAATCTAACGAAATAAAAGTATGTAAAATAGTAAGCAGTATGTCACAGACAATCTTATGACAGTTTACCATCTCGCGAGGTAGATTACAATCAAACGGTTTTTGCAATCGTATGGTAATATATTCAAAGAAAAATGATAAAGTATTCTTTATTTAAAAGAATCAGTATGCAGGGAGTTTCAGAGGCGATGAATCAATCTAGCCTGGAATAATTTTAAGGTTATTTACCAAGCAATGCCTGGCCATTCGGGAACTTACGTATAAAAAAAATTAAGAGATATCCTATAAAATATATAATCGTTTACAACCAAACGCCTTAGCAAGAAGGTTTCGGGATACTAAACCGAACAACGCTTGCGCTATGTTTCACCTAGTGGGTGTCGATATCCATGAGCCCAACGCCTCCCCTCATCCCCCACTCCATCTCCCAAAGGCTGGCAACAAACTTGTGACACCTCTGGTGTTGGTTGGTGGAGACCCATGGACGGCGGTCGCTTACCATCGGGCGATACGTCTGCTTGTTTGCCCCCTATTATATAAAAAAAAAACCACCCTAGCGAAATGATTTGGTATGAATTTTGTGTTGTTTTTCTAGTTTTTTATTGCCTCAGCTGCCAATATGACTAACCCTGATGGAAAGCATGAGTAGAATCCATGAGTGGTGGTCAACATCCTCAATGCGAACGTGGAAAGCATGGTGACCCACACTATAGCGGCAAATTGAGATGCTTTTTCACGCCTAGTTTCAATTACCCGGTAGCATAAAGTAAGGAAAACACGTGCGGTGGTAGTGAGTTCCAGGTATTAACCGCTTCTTTCTGCAGTACTGTAGTATGGCGCCATGGCAGTCAGTACCTATGAACTTAACTTTTATGTCCTTTAAGATTGTATTCCGAAAGTTGTTTACTTAGAAATAAGAAAAGTTAATAAGCAAACCGCATGGGTACGTACATTGATCGACCTTCGAGTAAGTTATTATGATATAATAAAAACCTATTAAACTCCCCATACCTTAAGAACATTTGAAAAATCTTTATGTAAATTTGTCTCAAAAAGTGTTGAAAGACCACATAGCACAAGATTGATGCTGCGAATGTCTGACGGTAGATTAATGAGCTGATTCTGACAGATACCTATTTTAAGATCATAATACATTATTGTTTCAATCAACTTGTTCTATCTATAGTTTTCGGCACTATTCTGATAAACATGATACTAACTAAATGAAAGATTTGTTAAATAACATTAATTTTAAAAAGATATTTTAGACATACGACACACCCCGCCATCTAGTTCCAAAATTCGCAGAGATTGTACAATGAGTACTACAACTGATATAAATACAAATTATAAATCTAATATTGCATATAACATTTAACTCCGGAACAAATATTTGTATATAAACATTTGGTCCGACCCGGGAATTGAAGCCAAGACATTAAGCATAGCAGTCGTAAACAATAACTCTGCACCACTGAGGCAGTCGGCATAGTGCAACAATGCAGCATGGTAACCCACACTATTTTTTTTTTTATATTTATGCTACCAATATGACTCTGCCCTACCTGGTGGAAAGCATGAGCAGAATCAAAGAGTGGTGGTCACCATCCTCAAAGCGAAAAAGAACAATGCAGCATGGTGACCCACACTATTTCTTTTTTTTTATATTTATGCTACCAATATGACTCTGCCCTACCTGGTGGAAAGCATGAGCAGAATCAAAGAGTGGTGGTCACCATCCTCAAAGCGAAAAAGAACAATGCAGCCATGGTGACCCACACTATGGCGGCCTGGGGAGAAGGGGGATGGTGAGGGGCATAGGGGGCGTCGGATTGGGGTATGGGCCTCCGGTATCCTCACTCACTCGATGAAACACAGCGTAAGCGCTGTTTCATACCGGTTTTCTGTGAGGCCGTGGTATCACTCCGGTCGAGCCGGCCCATTCATGCCGAATCGTGGCTCTCCCACGGTGTGGCTGTATGGCTGTACATTGACATGCTTCTGCATATTTATTGAAATATTACACTTAATAATATTTAACTTAATACCTGATATATACATAGAACTCCTATTTAGATAATGAACTGTTTTACAAAGTTGTTTAGCGACTTCCACGTACAGCGCAACAACATATAATATATGACAACGCCATCTACCGAAGATACACTGAACTACGGAGTAACGTAGTTTACGAAGAAGCTACCAATCCTGCATCGCGCAATAAATGTTCTCGCGTCGATTAACATGTATGAAATTTCCCAACATCAACCGTTGGGCATGATCAGCTCGCCTGGTTGGAGGATCTTCCCTTTGAGTTGGAGGAACATGTGACCCGTTCCTCCACAGTTGCATTAAAATACCCTCCAAAAACGATTTATAAACAGTCCAAAGCTCTCTAATTAGATAAAGAGAGTGTAAACATTTTGAGGGCTGGTTTCATTTTTATGATCAAATTTAAATTTATAATTTTAAGCCAACTACCGCTTAGAGTATTTAAAACTAACTACTACCAGCAGCTGTGCGGCCAGATTTAGTTACTGTAACTGCTGCACCCACCCATACTCAGGACAACAATTTGTGGATCACACAAAGTGTTGTCTCATCAGGAACTTGAACCTACAACACTTTGCGTAGTAGGAAAGGCGTTGCGGCTACTTAAACCACAAAACCAACCGTGCAGTCATTTATTGTTATCAATTTATAATGGTTACTTATAGATTGATGAAATTTGCCTTATAACTTATATCTCAAAGTTAAGGTGTTTACAAGACTTGCATTTCAATCAAGTCACTTGTTGACTCTCGTGTTCAATCTGCTAAGAAAAGGTCACGAAGTTAAGTCAAAATAATTACTGGTCCACAAAATTGCCACTGTCGAGCTAACGAATCGACATTGTGCCAGATTTATTTTAGTTTTTATTAAATTTAGTTGATTTATTTTCCCTTAGCGTATGATAACAAAGAATCGTGAACTTTACAGTTGTAATATTTATTATTCTTAAAAAAGCGTCTTTTAGCTGTGACAAATCAAATGCAGTAAGCAGACAATTAGTGACTGTGCCGGCGTCGGGAGAGGTATATCAATTACTGGTGAACTGTGACAATTATTAATAAGTAGGTTGAAGTCCTACTCATATCATAAATGCGAAAGCTTATAAGGATGTTTGGATGTTTGTTATTCACTCACACAAAAACTACTGAACGGATTTGGACTTTACAGTAATATTTCTGTTACTGCGGGAGAGCCACTCTTCAGTATGAATAGGCAGGCTCAACCGAAGGAGAGATACCACGGCCTCATAGAAAACCAGTGTGAAACAGCACTTTCGCTGTGTTTTACTAAGTGAGTGAGAATACCGGAGGACAATCACTCTCCTCATTCCCCCGCTTCTGATGGTGCAGGTGTCCATGGGAGGCGGTAATCACTTACCATCCGGCGATATATCGGCACGGTTGTCCCCATTTCCATAAAAAATGTATGTATGTATGAATCATACACATATATGTGAGATCTGTAAAATCGTTATAGATGTGGTGTAATATTACAGATCAACACACATAACAAAACTTATCAATTGACAAATGAATGAATAAAAAGCCAAAGCACAAAATACCGATAAAAAAGACATGAAATGTGGAGTTCAGTTCGAGAACCAACAGTGAGATCATCTGTAGAGGAAAAAAGCCGACTAAAATTAGTCGTAAAATTAAGTAACACAATTAGGAAGGGGAGGTTCACCTTTTATTTCTATTTGCTGTCGGTAATTAGACACGACAGACTCCGGCCTGCCAGTGGTTGGTAACAGGTGTATTGGGTAATAAGAATCTTAGGATTAGGAGGCAAGTGGAGTGGATTTTATAAATTGGGATTGATATAAAAGAAAGTATTCTTCTCGTTGTGAAAAATGTATTTGTAAAGTACTGCCTCTGTCTAGGTTTGAATCAGACCGACGTGTGATATATGCGTAGAGTTAGTTAGTAGTTAATAGTTTATGTTTTATCAGCATTTCTGATATATCTGTTTGTAAGGCTGATCACGGTACTTGAAATAAAAAAAGTATTTTATTACCTCTGCTACTATATCTTTGCTTCGTTTCGTCTCTTTTCTTGTAGTTCTTTATTTTTGTCTGTCTTCCTCATTCAGATTAATGAACGTTTTGTTTTTTTTTATCCGACTGCGTAAATGGTTGTGATTTTTTAATGTATGTATGTATATTTCTTTGGCAAACTCTGGAGCCTAAATAGTTTGTCGTATTTTTATATGATTGGTGTCAATAGATATGTCTTTGTCGTAAGAGTGACATTGGGTACATCGAAATTAAAACAAAACAAAATCAAGGATTTTTGGAGCCAAAGAGATATTCAAAAAATAGTTTTCAAAAACATCGAGTGTGGTGTCATAATAAAGAATTTTTAACGGTGCTTGCAAATGTGATAAAAAAATTAAAGGGTCTTTTTTGATAATTCATTACTTTACATTTAAAATTTGATGTATAGTTTAGTTGACAATAGTTAGATTAATTTCAGGTAAGTGAAATTTTCAATGGAAAAAAAACAATCAAATATAGTCGAAATTTGTGGTGAACGATTTTAATATGTCGATCTAAAAGCGATTACCTATCTCATAAAAGTATTTCAAGTGTGGTGGTAGCACAGACAAACATAATCACTTGTACTTATGTCATAGTTTAAAGCTAAAATGCAATGTTTACAAAATAATTGGTTTCCGTTTACACAAAATCATTTCTGAAACCACAAAAACACCTGCAAGAAACATAACTGAAGTTGAAAACATCAATATATAACTCGACCGCGTAGAATGACGCGACTTAAGCACCGTCTTCAAATTGATGGGGTGCTACTAAATTCCGGCGGGTTATTGCAAAAGTTTGAGTATTATGGAGGTTAGTTCTGTTGAGAAAACTATTGCGAGTTTAAATGAACAGTTTTTTTTGGAACTAAACGTAGATTTATTGAAATGCTTGGAGTTTGTAATGGTGACAATTTATTTTCTATAATTTTTAGGGTTCCTTTCTGTAAAACAAAAACTGTTTTGGTATCATAAACAATGGAAAAGAGAAAAGTTAAAAAGCTTCTCCTAATGCTAAAATTCAGAATGTATTGGTACTCAGAAACATACTCATAATCACTTCTTTTACGTTTTATGCCATAGAAAACCCAACAAGCAGAAGGTTTATCTTTTAGTAACTCACCAAGTGAGTAAAATTACCGGAGTACAAAACCCCCTTCCTGACGCTATGTGGAGGGGTTTCCATACACTTACTTGACTCTAGGGGGAAGGACTCCCAGAAAATTACCTGTCACAATGTGGAGGGATTCCCTGACACTTACCTAACATTAGGGGGAGGGAATCCTGAGATGGCAACGCACTTGTGACTCTTGAGTTGCAGCTGTCCATGGCGTAGTCACTTACCTTTAGGTAACCCTTTTGCTTGTGCTCGTTCCCCGTATTACACAAGAATAAAAGATCAAGATTCTCACTTGGAGTTTGATTAATTTTCAATTTGAGTACAGGGAGTATCCGAGGAAACAGTGACGACATGAAATAACTTAGGCTACCGGTCCATTTCAGTAATTTAGTCCCGAGAAACTGCCAAAGATTTCTATTTTTCATCTCTTGTATACAGAAAATAAATGTCGCCTATTTGGGCTCATATTTTATGTGTGACATTATAATAAATTTCATTAGATTCCCACGGAATCCCAGAGCGCCAATTCATCTCACAGTTGATTTATTTTTAGTAAAACCTTTTTAGTAATTTTTTTAGTGTCCTGTATTTTAATTTCTATTTCATAAGATACTGAAAAAGCTAAAAATACTCGCTTGGAAGTCACTCAAAAGATACAGGGAACTTAAATAACATGAGATATTTTTTTATTCAAAACTAATATACTATTTGTAAAAAGTAAGTATAAACCAACCTATACTAATGACCACCATCATCAGCCGATCGCAGTCCACTGCTGGACATAAACCTCTCCAATCCTCCATATGGTAAGATCCTCGTCTTCTCACATTCAGATCTTCGAACCTACCGAGGATCGTATATATACTAGAAAGATGAAGAGTCTATTTCGTTGGATACGCTAATCTCAGAAACTGCTGATGCGTAAAAAAAATGTTGTTAGTATTGGAGAGCCGTTAATATAGAGAAGGTCTACTAATATCAGGCTGTCAATTAGAGAATAGAGATTATAAAAAAACTAGCAAAAAGTTGAAAATTTAAGCGTTTTGAAACTTATGAAATTTTGCGGGTCAGCTATAATACATACAAAACATAATGGCTACTATTATGTTCCACGTATATATTTTTATTCAGTGCTTCGCTCGTAAGGGTTGTAGCTCCATAATACACGGCCTTCCTCCGTCAAGAATTAGGATAACAATAGCAGTTTTTTCATATAAAAAGCTACTACCAGTTAATAACACGTTTCCCAAAAATACATACTTTCTTTATATAATTTCTCCTGATGGCCACGGCTCTTTTTTTTATAGAATAGAGCGCAAACGAGTAGACATATCGCCTGATAGTAAGCGATTACCGCCTCCCTTGTACATCCGCAACACCAGAAGTTAGAGGCATCACAAATGCCTTGCCGACCGTTGGGGAATGGGGAGGGGGATGAGGGAAAGGGATGGAGGAGGATTTGGGGTATGGGCTTCTGGTATCTTCATTCACTCGGTAAGACACAGCACAAGCGCTGTTTCACACCGGTATTGTGTAAGGCCGTAGTATCATTCCAGTCAAGCCGGCTCATTCGTGTCGAAGCGTGGCTCTCCCACTGTTAAACTCTCTCACCGTTGAAACTGTGTATTTTGCACTCACTATTAAATTTTAAAACAGATTGTGTTATTCTATCAGTCAAACTAATCGTTCTAGTATAAGCTCCACTTACTTAGAAACTAGGACTTGCATATTCAGTGTCAAACATACTTAGCTACTAAAAATGTAGAATGCAGCATCTAATGTAAATATCTAAATAATATTCTTGTTTAACGCAATGTTTGCCCAATAAAGGTAGAATTACCCAATTCAACGTATTCTATCTATTCTTATACCCAAATATTCCCAACCCTGTACAAGATGGCCGCACTGAAAGTAATTTGCTATCGGTACGAGTTGATTTATGCGGTGCGGGGCTCTCGCCGAAACTACTGTCATTACTCACTGCTGGATCACTTTTTATGCTAACCGTCCTTGACTGATTGTTTGGGACACGGCGTGGAGAGGATTATGTATCGGGGTCATTGCTTTGGATGGGTCATTTCTTTGAAGGGTTCATTTAAACTTGTATGTTAAACTACATTACGAAATTATCACAATGTTTTACAGTTTTATGTTGTGTTATGTAGGTCAAGCTAAAAGGAAATCCAAAACCCATCACCCATTGACTACTGTCAGTTCACAATCGCTGGTAGATAACTGTAAGACACTCAAAGTATTCTGTGTGTCCTCCTTCAAAGTTATAGAGGGCGTTAGTGGGTTGGTTAGTTAAGCTTTAGACAAACCACCTGTCTGTCTATAGGTGACAAGCTTTTGCACACGGCTCTGTTTGTTGATGACATATTTCCTTAAGAATTAAATAATATAAATATAATATAAATATTCTAAGTGCTAAATTTTCATTTAAGTCAGTTTAGCGCGTGGAAACCGCAACAAAATTACAATGACATTTACAACATTTGTCAGGATTACACAGTTATTACCAAAGAATGGCTTCAAAATATCTATCGCTGCATGTATTTTAAATGCGAGTATGTGACATGGTGTAGTCAACCCTCAGTTGGCACGGCGGGTCCACCTGACCGCCTCGTTTAAATGATTGTAGCTGGTGTCGGATCATTTAAATTAAACCCTCGGCGTCATGTAACGCGCCCGTGCGTGGACGTAACTTATGGCTACGGTGACCACGTCTCTCGTATAAGTGGGACTGTTCCACTTACGTACATACGAAAAAATATATTTTAGTGTTTTAAGTCTTGTCTGCTGAAAACACTAGATATCCTTCTCTTCAAAAGTTTATTGTGAAATTGTTTTTAGTAAGAACGCGGCCCATTGTACATATTCGTCTGTAATATTCAACTACATATATAATAGTTGTCAAATTTATGCATTTATTTCACAATAAAGCATATTCCATTGTTATATATGTATACATACATACAGCCGAATAGTACCTCCTGACGGTTCTTAGCAACCTTAAATCAGTAACAGCCATTCACTAATATTGAAAATAAATCTTTCAAGGTCGAATAATTTATATCTTCAACCTACATCACATATTTTCAGGTTGTGGTAATACAGAAAATACATTACTTTTAAAATAAACATATTAAATAAAATATTTTTTTTTTTTTCTTTTTAAAGAGACAACTCCCGCATTAGGAATATACATTCCTGTATCGCGGGGATCTTTACAAACATACATGAAACGGACACAAAGTACACCCAGACTTAGAACAACAATTTATGGATCACACAAAGTGTTGTCCCATGTAGGATTTGAACCCACAACACTTGGCGCAGTAGGAAGTGGCGTGGCGACCACTGAAACCACTAGGCCAACCGTGTAGTCAAAAATTACTAGTGTAGTCAAAATTACTTACTAGAAATACCAATTGAAGCGAATCTGTCCTTCCAAAACAAATAATAGCCACCCTACACTCTGTTCTATAAAGGGTGACGTGATTTGTGGCACCACAGCGCTGTATATCAAAGTTTCGGAACACCTGGATTTGCGATACCCCCGGGACCAGACCTGGTACTGCGGAACAGTTTTGTTCCACTTTTTCTCTTTTCCACTTGTACTTGATCGATGAGTTCAAACTTTGAATGTAAAATACTTTGACACTTTATGGTATCTTAAAGCATAGCACTAAAGCACTTTGTATGTTTTATGTTAAAAATAATAATATATTCGGACATCTAACACACAACCCCATCTAGTCCCAAATAAAACAGAGCTTGTATTATGGGTACAAGACAACCGATATAAATACATGTATACTTTCTTTAAATGTAAATACTTACATATTGTACAGAGAAAACACCCTAAGTCGGGAACAAGTATTTGGAGATCATACAAAAATTCAATCTGAACAGGAATCTAACCTGAGGTTTTAAGCACAACAGTCGCATATGCGCCACCGAGGAAGTTAGAAATCTGTGTTTAAAGTAATCCAAGCTTCTTAAAATATATTCCATTATACGGATGGTGTTGTGGGTTAAACGATCACCTCGCAGTTTCTCTTTGTGCTAAGTGTTTTGAGTTTGAGCACCTAATGGGACAACATTTTGTGTGATCCAATTGTGTATGATTGTAAATTGACATGAAAAGAAAAAACGAATACTTGAGGGTTACTAAAATTTTGTCTCGTGGTGTTGTATCAAGCCATACGTAATATCTCTATACAACAATGACTCTGGTTCAAGTCTAATATAGTTGCCAGTGAGCACGACTGCTAGGCCTTGAGTTTGATTTGGGCTAGGTCTTGAGTTTGATTCCTATCCAGAACAATTTTATTTTATGTTTTTTGTTCTTAAAAATATGTGTGTCGCGGGGGGCTTTATAAAAATACATGAAACGGACATAAAGAACACCCAGACTCGGAACAACAATTTATGGATCACACAAAGTGTTGTCACATGTGGGATTTGAACCCACAACACTTGAAGCAGTGGAAAGCGACGCGGCGATCGCTTTAACTACTAGACCAACCGTGCAGTCTTGAATCTTGAAATGATTGTGTAATAAGTACTGTTTGGCTAGTTTTGTGTCTTTGTGTAATTTGTCTTTAATTATGTACCCCCGTTTTACCCCATACGTAATATTTAGTTGTACCGGTTAGTAAATACTACAAACAACGATAATGAAGACATATTCTCGCATAATCCAATTAGGGAATATTCCATTAAAGATTATATAGATATAAGGTACTTTGTGAGATATCTTGTGTTTTGTGAATTTCCCGTTTTCGGGGGGTGTTGTTTAGGACATGTAAATAAAACCTCGCGGCTTCACCCGAACTTCGGCTGTCTTTTATGAAGAATCAAAGTATTCCCCATACCGAATTTCATTAAAATCCATGAAACGGTTTAACCGTAAAACCACAACAAGCATATAGAAAAAAAATAAACAAGCATATACAAACTTGTTTGACATTGTTTGAAGTTGAGACCTCCTTGGAAATGATCTCAGACTGGGGTAGACTTAATTTAGTCCAATTTAACCCTACAAAGACACGAGTTTGCGCGTTCACTGCTAAAAAACTGCCGTGGGTCGTATGTCCTCGTTTTGAAGAGACTTCCCCATCTGCCTCAGCCAATATTGGAATACTTGGTGTCGACATATCGAGCGAAGTTTAGTTTCGTGACCATTTGGAGGGTAAGGGTTTGAAGAAGCTCGGTTTGCTCAACAGATCGAGACAGAATTTCTCTGCAGCCCACCGCCTTTTATTTTATAAGATGCAGGTCCGGAAAACTGTCACCATGGGTAGGGGCACTCCAATACCAGCTTCTCCCTTTGGGACGCATTAAATAGAGAGCGACTCGAATCGTCGATTCCCAAGAAGTTTTGATTCGGCTAGACTCATTGGCGCTGCGTAGAGATGTGGCTTCATTGTGCATCTTCTACCGCATTTACCATGGGGAGTGCTCCGAGGAATTGTTAGGGCTGATTCCTGCCCTTTCCGTCATCGTCCTTCGCGACAGAAATTTCATCCCCATCATCTAGATGGTTGGCAGTCCACAACTGTGCGCTTTTCAAGGAACTTACTGCCTCGCACAATAAAACTGTGGAATGAACTGTCACCTGCGGTATTCTCGGACCAATACGACCTTTAAACCTTCAACAAAAGAGCGTACTCCTTCTTAAAAGGCCGGCAACGCAATTGTGCCGTCTCTGGTGTTGTGGGTGTCCATGGGCGGCGGTAATCGCTTACCACCAGGCGATACGTCTGCTCGTTTGCCACCTACATTATAAAAAAATAGAGTTAGGTACTTTCGAATCTATAATATTAGTTTCTTTTATAGATGAAAATTAGGTAGTTATTTTTCTGACTGCCTCGTTGCTCTAGTAGTTAGCGTAAGCGACTGCAGATCAAGAGGTCTCGGGTTTGATGGCTGGGTCGGACTGCTGATAGGTTTTTCTTACAAGAAATTATTAATAGCAGCCCGGATTATAGAAGATAAAGCGATGTTTGCCGCCCGTGCCTCGGATACCACGTTAAGCCGTCAGTCCCGGTGGTCATAAATATCTATAGCAATCGTTATTGGGAAGTTAGTGCCCTCAAATAACTGACAACTAGTTAAATCTTCAAATCCAGTTCACCCTCAGGATTGCAGAGGTCCGACACCAGTTGGTCCGTGTTAAAACTGAATCAGGTATAATTGGCTGAACTAGTAACAGACCTTAAATAATCTTGGGAATAATAATACTTTTTATTTTTTATATTTTATGTCATTGCTGCTTACAAAAATATTTTAACAATCGTAGATCAGCTCTTTTAAAGAATAACTTAGGCAGTCTATTGCCGGTTCTTCTCGATGGGAATGATATATTGGAACGACGTAACTAGAGGTATTAATGTAACCTTTTAAAACTGTCTGAAAAACCTGGTTGATTTACAATATATACTAGTAGACAAAGTTTATTACTTAATAAATCTTTTTTTTACAATTCGGACATTTTTTTTATGTGTGGCTTTGCCAAAATGATACTAATCTGCCTGATGGAAAGCATAAGCTGAATCCAAGTGTGGTGGTCTAAATACTCATTGCGAATGCAGTGAGCCACACACACATTGGGCCTCCGTCTCGCACTCACTAACGAAACACGACAACACGAATGCTGTCATTTTACGGTGATCTTCTGTGCGAGTGCGAGGGCAGTACGGCCTTGTCGAGCCAGTCAGTTCGTTTAATAATCGTACAATCTTGTTTTTACATACAATTCTCACACAACGCCTCTAGCTTCAAAGTAAGCAGATCTCACATTATGAAAGCTAGATCGATTTATGAATTATATAATGATGAATTATTTGATTATATATGCTTGACTAATAGAGTATTTATATACTTAATATTTGTAAATACATACATATTATATATATATGTATATATAGATATACATACATACGTCGTGTTTATATATATGTGTGTATATATATTAGGAGATCTAAAACGCCAGTGAGTTCCAAACTAAGCAAGGTCTGTGTTATAGGTACTAGACAACTGATATAAGTACGTATATTTTTCTGTATATGCATACATATTTTATAACGAAAACACCCAAACTCCGAAACAAATATACGACCCGGGTATCGAAGCCGAGACCTCAAACACAGCATTCGCTTACGCTACCACTGCACCGCTGAGGCAGTCAAGTAAATGGATAAATCGTGTAATGGTAATAATCTTAAAACAATTATAATTATATCTACGATTTTATAAATTCTCATTAAACCAGGACAGATCATAATATTTTCATTTTTTTTATAGTTAAAGGGCCAAACGAACAGACGTATCGCCCGATGGTAAACAATCAGCGCCGCCCATGGACACCCGTAATACCAGAGGTGTCACAAGTGCGTTGCCGGCCTTTGGGGAATAGGGAGGGGGATATGGGGAGGGATTGAGGTATGGGCCTCCGGTATCCTCGCTCACCCGATGAAACACAACGTAAGCGCTGTTTCACACCGGTTTTCTGTGAGGCCGAGGTATCACTCCGGTCGAGCCGGCCCATTCATGCCGAAGCGTGGCTCTCCCACGGTTGTAAATCATTCTACGTAACCAACATGTTCGAACTAGAAATAAAATTCTTTTAGCCGTAAAGCTTTCTTATACTAACATTTTTGCAGCATTATTTATTAATATTTACACGGGAACTAACGCGATCACTTATTTAAAGGCGTTACATACCTCAGATATGCCTGGATATCGGCCAGGTTGCACGGACTGACTGTAATACCTTTAAATAAGTGATCGCGTTAATTCCCATGAAAATAATAATAATTAAATCACGAAAGGCGAAAGCTTAAAAGTTAGAATTATTTTTGTTACAAATTTAAAAATATAAAGCGCATAATGTATATAGAAGTTCCCCTCGGCTAAACTATAGTTCCATTCACAAAACTTAGTCTTTCAGACCGTGTCTTAAAAAGTTTCTACATTTGAGTGCTAAAATGAGTTCTGAGAACACTAAAACGAAATCTTTGCATTGTATACAACGTTTTAAAAACTTCACTATGATAGTTTGCCTTTGTTCATAAGTCATGGTGTGGTCACTGTACCTAATCTAACTTTAAAAATAATTATAGCTTAAAATAAAATACTAAAAAACAGACTTGTAAAAATCAGTTACAAACAAACATACGTTCACGCGATGTTAATAAAAACATAATTTGCTTGCGTGCATGCATTCATACTTGCTCCATTTTGTAAGATGAAACAAAGAATCCTGTTTTTTACGACAAACCTGAAAAAAAACAAATTATATCACAAGGCTTTTTAATATTATAAAAATATTTATAAGGCAAAACTACCTCCGACTCCGATAATAGATTCGCACAGACTTTATGATATTTAAATGGTAATAAAACACATAAAACAAAAATGAAGAACATTTTAACAAATCACTTTTCAATTCAGAATAACTATTTAAAAGATTTGATGTCACAAACAGATACAACACACACTTTACTTAAAAATCTCAACCTTTTTTTTAATCGGGGATTAAAATATGTGATTAATATACTCTTGGCCACCAACCAAACGTATTTCGTTACAAAACAATGTAACAAACAAAACCAATCAGCCGCTACAAGCACACAACAAAGTAATGTGTGCAGGAATGGAATTGATGGCTTTTGTTAAATGATTAAAAATACGATAACATTTTTGCGAACTCGAATTGTACTTGACGATTTAACGATTGCTTTTTAAATGTCTGACTGTACATAATTTAATATGATAGCAAAGTATTGATTTATTTTTATCTTTTGTATATATAAATCTTCTGCGTGTCTATGTGACTAAACTCCTTAACGGCTGAACTGATTTTAATGATTCTTTTGTGTCTATTACTGAGGATTGGAGAACAGTTTAGATAAAAAAAATGCGGGTGAAGTTATAACGCAGGTAATACCGTGGAGCTCATTTAGTTTATTGTATTTATAAAACTATACTACTATTGTGTTATCAAATATTTTGCAAACTTATACTCGTGTCTTCAATATAAAACCACTCTACTCATTTTGTAATGGTTGGTTTGGTCGCGAACTTGATTCCAGCACGTTGCTCATACTACCTATTAATATGTCTAGTTTGATTGGATTTACGTCTATTAAAACAATTAATTTCATCTATATATTAATATCTGAAGCAAAACCTTTGTGTCTCTTTATAGGAAAATTATGCGAATGGAGGAGTATGAAATTGGTACAGTAAACGTTAATATCGAGGAGGGGTGTAGAAAGTTTAAAAAAATAAAGATAAATTAAGGTCAAAATATAATTAGTCAATTATACTTTCACAGTAAAAACTACACGGTATGAGATCGCACAAATAAGCACAGGGCTCAGATCAAAATCAGCAAAAATACTTTTATCTAGACATCCCTGAAAGTACAGTTCTCGAGCGATATTTTTGTGATTTATTATTAAAGACCACTGGGTATATTCCACTGTCGTGGGGAGACTTTATAAAAGAACACAAAGAACAACTAGACTTAGGACAATAGTTTGAAGATCACACATAGTGTTGTCCCTAGAAGGGTTCGCACTCAGCACACTTAGTGTAGTAGGAAGCGGCGATGTAACCGCTTCAACCACTGCGCAATGCAGCCAAGTTTCTTTTTATGTTTGGCCCTGCCTAAATGACTCTACTCTGCCTGATGGAAAGCATAAGCAGAATCCAAGAGTGGTGGTCACAATACTCATTGTGAACGCAGACGATGCTACAATGCAGAATGGTGACCTACATCAAGGCCGCCTAGTGATGTTTCTACATAATAGGTATATTAATAAACATCCCATATCCAAGTATTTATAATAGGTATGTATACACATATACACACACAAAGTCTATAAACAGTATTAAAGCATAAATATCTAGTAACATCATTAAATCCAAAAATCTGTCACAGGCTCCCGAGCGAACGGTGTAATAATATATTATTTATGTTAATGTCGGATATTTTCGCTACCCCCGGCAAACTAGTTAAAACTGGTTCCACCGCACTAGGGCTAGCACCCGGGGCTTAATAAATGTAGTTTAGACTTAGCACTCAACTCGAAATTGTAGACTAAAATTTAGAATACTAATTTTGTTATAATTTCATTGTGAGAAAATTAAACATCTCAGTAATGTTGGGTGTATATAATATTACAATAAATTAATTAAGTTCAAAGGCACAGCTTACATAAATGTGTTGTGTGTGGTTTGTAGTTGATTGTAGGGGAGAACTAATTAGATGGTTTTTGTGTATTCATGATAATATTATTCGTAGTAGCTCTGTCTATCCGTCTGTTTTGTTTTCACAGATAAATCGCGGAACCTATTTGGATGAATAGAATAGAATATGATAAACTTTATTGTACACTAGTTAAAACAGTTTACATTCAGGAGCATAACAAATTAACAATCATGTACAAATGGCGGTCTTATCACTAAAAAGCAATTTCTTCCAGGCCACCTTTGGCTGGACAAATTGACTGTAGAAAGTAGAATTCATGGGTAATTTGCTGGGAAAATATATAAATAAATAAATAACAATAATAAAAGATCTAGGATAACATTATTAATGTAATCAAATTAATACATAAATATACACAATATCTACACTTTCGATATAAAGGAATGAAAAAAAAGGTAAAAAGATAAATTGGATGTTAGAGAAGAACATAGCCTGCTTTTTATCATAATAGCCGACATATAGGCTACATAGAGAACCGCGTGCAAAAGCTAGTATGTAAATATTACAATATATAATTTGTACCATTACAGAGTTGTGATTATTGCTGATTAATAATTTATTTTCATCTACCCAATAACACACAATAACTAAAAGTAACAATTCAATTATATTTAAAAAAAATCTGGTGATACGGGAAGAGAACAGATGGAAAACATTAGAAAACAAGATTAAACTACTAGTAAGCTTTTATAACGCTCTTAAGATACCTCTTTCTTCATAAATAGTTACCCGATTATACATGAAGACCTTTCTCATGAATCATTCTATTCATTGTTGAACACTACATCGATATCTATTAAGTAGTTTAAAAGATCTAAGCAAAGAAACATTGACATCAGTTCCTGTCATGTAAAGTTGTTCAAATGATTTTAACTGAAGTTTTCAAGTCTATCCTAAGTATATAATTAAAATAATCCATATATTTTTTAAAATGTGCCTGCCAGCCCTATGTGTACACTCGGGAACAAATTCAGTTATATCGATCAAAACTTTTGGCAATAACTCGCTGTAAAACGTAATTTAATATAAGAAAATTAAGGTTTTTCTGTGGAAAATTTGTGGCATCACACAAAATTAGCAACATACTGTTTTCGGGTCAGCGGCCATTTCTTTCCGGTTAATTGGCCGGAAAAATATGCTCGGAAAAGTGCTTTATTGTGAGTTATCTCTTTTATACAAGATGTTTTTTATCTGTTATGAGTACGAATAAGTTAATGAGCTGAAACAGTTAAAGACTATCGTTTATTACAATAATATAACTTTTAATTCTTTTAGATTCTAGTAGCCTTTGTGAAGATTTTTTAAGTCAAAAAGTTTTAATTCTTTTTATCAAGTTTTAGTGAAAAATCAAATATAATTTGCTAAGTTATATCAATAATCAATTAGTGACGCCTAAGCAAACTGAAGATTTGATTGAAAAAAGAAATCGATTGGAAAACGGTACAAAGCGACTCGTATAAGAATAGAAATGTCAATGACCCATATCTGTCAAATATTCCTTGAATAGTAATGCAACGAAACCTAATTTGCGTATCAATAATGTTTTTCAATACTGTTTTTTCAAGGTTCTTAAAGGTGTTCAATAATGATTTTCAAGGAAAAAGGTGTTTAATAATGTTTTTTCTCCTATTCTTATTTGAGTCCCATAGTATTTTTATTTTAGACTGCACGAAAAGCGAAGTGGCTTAAGCGGCCACGTCGTTTTCTACGCTGAGTGTTGTGGGTTCAAACCCCATATGGGTGGTCCCATATGGGGTTTGAACCCCTATGACTGATCCAGAAATTGTTGTTCTGAGTCTGGGTGTTCTTTTATGTATGTTTAACATGCGTCTGTAAAGTCGCAAAGTACAAAATATATTTTTAGTGCGGGAGTTGTCTTATAAAACAACCTTCTTATGGTAAATGCAGTAATTTAAAATAAAAACAAACAAAGTCTGTTTAATGTATTTACCTAATCAACATGCAGTGTGTGAGAAGCATCGTACTTACGGCAGCGTGAACAGCGCTGTCCATCCACTGGGTATTTAGCATTGGTAATTAGGAGAATACATTCTGTAACGGTTCCATTGTGTTTTACACGTACTTAAAGTGCGAAGATTTTGTGCGATACTATAGTGCTTAATGTGTTAGAGTTCTAGTGATAAATAATATTTATTTTGTTAGTAAATCTTTTCACATATTCGGATGTCGGATACATATCGGACTTTACAGCTAGAAGAGGCCGGTATTCTCTATGATTCACTCTGGGAAGAAATGCCAAAACAAACAACAGACGTGTCTTATTTCTTTTAGGTCCGTGAACATTGTTTAAAAACCAAAGTTTATGCGAATAGGTACAGGTATAGTACAGTATACAGTACAGGTATAGGTACAGTATAGGTTCTGGGTCGGCCTTTTGAAGAGAAGGCCATAGTTTTGAGTCGGCCTGCCCATATAATGTAGGCAGACGAGAAAGGTATACGAGCTCCGGCCATTGTGCTACCTAACCGGTATAAGTCAAAATTAACGACCCAAAGCAGGATATTTGGATAGGCCGGGGAAACACTCAAAACCACCAGAAAGATACTTAATATGAACATATATTACAAGCCTAGCCTGTACTCACATTTACATTCAGAAAAGGAATTCGGTCGATATTAACTATTGAAAACCAATATAATACAATAGAAAAAAATATATTTATAACTTTCACACAAAATATGGTAAATACTGGAGTGAGCGTCATCAATCTCAAACAAATTTGTTATTTAAATAATTCAAAACTGTGTAATAAGCTTTTCATATAGTTTCTGTTTTTTAATAAGGACTTAAATTAGGTAATACCTAATTCTTGATATTTGCTTGGAATTTTAATGTAAAGTCGCTGTTAATGAATCGGTCAAGAACAAATGGAACAATGTAAATGGATACACTCTTGAAATTAAACTTACTGGTGCTATCAACTTAAACTTAAACAATCCCGCTCTATGACATTACTTTGAAAAAAATACTAAGGCGAAACCGGACGGGTGTGAATCGAATAAATTGAAGCACGTTCCACAAAGTGCTGACGGTCGAGAGTAAATATTTATAAATTATGGTTGTCTGGAAGAAATCGCCGTGAGCGATAAGACCGCCAATCGTTATACATACTTTGTGACTGATTCTGTTGTACTATTTTACTTTGTGTACACAATAAAGATAAATATTTAAAGTTTAAAATAAATTAGGTAAATCAAATAATAGATGAGAGAGTGAAAATATATATAGGTCGGGTCGACCTGTGTGATTTTGATATTAATTAATAAATAAAATAAAAATAAAAAAATATTCCATATTCAATTTACAAGATTTAAGTGTTGCGTAACTTAAGAGTAGACGTGATTTAAAATAAATAATCTATAAATTCTTAAATCATTATACAATTAGAACCAAGTTTTAGTTATATCTTACCAAAAAATTATATTGTTAAGTAAGGTAAATTAATTGTATTTCACTTGAAAATCAAGTACTCGTATTCTAATCATGCTCCCTGTTGATGGAGGGATATGACTGATAAGGCTGGAATACTCTTGAGTGCTGGTGTCCATGGGTGCTGGTACTCACGATCAAGTGAACTTGAGTGCTGGTGTCCATGGGTGCTGGTACTCACGATCAAGTGAACTATCTATTTTTTCTTAATTTGACGACCAATAATAGAGCCAGAGGCGCTCATAGCCCAGTTGCACTCCGTGATTAGAAACATTCAACAAGGTCAAGCAACAACAGTGTCGTCAGAACATGGATGGTTGACCGCTGGTGGCATGATACCATGAGAGTGTCCGTGAGGTCACGTTAAGAAGTCGGTCCCAGTTTTTATCATAATAAAACAGTCGCGAAGCTTAGTTAAAGGCCTTTGGGCAGCTTAAAAACATCCAACGGCAAGATTACGTAGCCACAACGTAGTTTTCCAGTCCCCATCACGGATCCTCAGAGAGCACGTAAAGCTGTTGGTCCTGCGCCTGATCTCTCCCCAGTCATGACAGTTAACCGTCCCATCGGATTATGAGAGAGAGGGAACAGAGAGTGCACCTGTGTTTGCGAACACACTAGTACACTATAATATCCCCTGCGTAGTTGGCTAGTCTCCGTTGAGAATGACCGCCGTGTCCGAAATCGGCTCAGAGAGCAGATGTTCCAATGTGAAGATTCACATTAAAGGTATATTTATTTCTTGTTAGCTACACGGAACGTATCTTCTTGTTTATCCACTAAGTTCGTTAAACAACGTAAAGTTCATGTTAAAGTCTTAATTTTGAAAAGCGCTCGCAGTGCTTTCCAACTTCGCAAACAATGGTGTTACCTTTCCAAGTTCGAGTCCAGAAAGTAGTTTCGTCGACTCGTTCTATGAATTTTCCGAAGAAAATATCAAGTTTCTTCATAAGAAAACACCTTAAAGCTCCTCCGGAACTAGATATGAAACGAAATCTGAAAGCGAACACAACATAACGATATTACCCACTGCAGTGAGCAAATTACGAATCATATTTTCCCAAATGTGCCAATTTCGACCTTATCTCCTTCTCTACTACTTTGAAAATAGCTCAGCGGCTTATATAAGACTGAGAAAATAGTGTATTAGACTTTAAAGCTGTAGTTTTAAAATTCAATTTTCAATAAAAGTTATTCCGTTCCGTTATGAAAAGCTAATGAGTTTTCGATTATGAGTTCTATCATTTTTACATTAGAATGCAAAATTGATTGTCAGAGTTAAATATCTGTGGGTTTACTTATAAAATGCCTTACAAAATGTTCTGCTTTATTGTTTTGTTACAAGGTTAAAGCTGTTAATTTGGTGTTAAAGCATTTTATTCCATTTTTATGTGAATAAAGAAACTGCAGTATTCGTGTAGTGCTTTGTGTCTAACTATAGTTGGTCTCGTAGATTCAAGTTAATAAAGTCTTAAAAGATACATCCTTCATTCACATACTCTTTCAACCCGATTCCCTTGTGACGACGTTTTGTGCGATTTAAACACAAAAGTAGGTTAAGTATTTCGATTAAGTACCGTATCGCACATCTGATATGCAAGGTACTTGCGATCACTCACGGAAAGGTGAATTGTAACATTCAAACTGCTTACTCATTTAAGCACTTTTATCTCATCCTCCAGATTTGACGAACCACACACGAGTGCTAAAGTAGTCGTATAAAAGTGCTATAAACGTATCTTTCCCACGGCTTGTTTTAATATTAATATCGGTGTTACGCTCCGCTTGCGACCTTTAAGTTGAACCCTGTTTACCTCCTGGGAATTTGTTTTTGTGGTGATAATGATGGGAATCAAAGGTTATGGAGGATAATGTATGGGCATGAGTGGCGGGAGCGTAGCTAGGTGAAAATTACTCCCTACCGCGTACAAGAAAAAAAGGAGTGGATTTATTCATTTTTGGATCTTTTTCTTAAATATATTTCTTCTGTGCGTCTGTTGTGATTAAACTGCTCGTGAACGGATTTTATTAATTTTTTTGTGTCTATACCTGTAGATTCGAGACTGGTATGGATTAAAAAAATGATTATACTCACAGGGTTACCTGCGATAGAAGTTATACCGCGGTTAGCACCACGGGGCTCATCTAGTTTTACTGTATAACATTACATACAAAAAAGTACTAGATACGTAAATAGATATTCAACCTAATAAGTAAAAATGAAGTTTTAACCTCCTTAGCCGGGCTTTAGATAAATTAAATTGCATTTAAAAAGTCGGGATGTTAACTAACACTAGAATAGATGGTTTACTGTGGTCATTTTCTTGTTTGCCAATGTCTTATTGTTTTAAAAGGAGCATAAATACTTAAAAGTTGCTACGTAATACGTTAGTACTTTATATTATCACTCTATGGATTATTTTAAAATAAAATAAATCACTCTAAGTGTAAAGTATACGTGTATAATGCACACACGCGTGGGAGGCTTTTGAAAACCGTAATTTAACTTCCACTGGATTTTTTAGGGAGAAAACTCATTGTTAAAACTCACTCACACAATTACCTTATGAAAGGACAGAACAGTTTCATGACTGGAGTCAGAGCCCTTACTTATCTAATCTATTCACAAATCAACATAGAAATAACTTTATCTCTTCAGGTTTATTAACTCCCTTGCGTGATTTTACAGTTACCATGTTTTATATAAAGCCAATGTTTTTAGCAAAGTTATATATACAGTTATATTTCTTAAGTTCTTTTTAAAAAGAACCTGTGCTCCTGAACTCCTACTAGAAATATATATTCTGTATCTAAGAGGACTTTAAAAAAAATAGCGACGCTAGGGGTCCTACACAAGAGGGAACCACGTACAAACAGTGTGGTCCGAGGTACATCGGCGTTCCATAGATTTCCTTCCGAGGGTACACCTGGTTCCATGGCTTCTAGTACCCGAGATGGTGTGCGGTTTTAGTCGGTTCGAGTTCGACATAACCACCAGTTGGTAGCATTCGAGGGGATTTCCGCATAAAAAAGGCGGCTTTATTAACATGTATGAACCGAAGGCAAAAAAGATACAGACTCAAAATGATAATTTATTTTGTGGATCATATAAAGTACTACCCCATATGATGATCGGACCCATAGTTCTCATAGGTAAAGTCTTTTTTACTACTCATAGTTTTACTCGTACCTAATTACCTAGTACCAGCTTAAAATATAATCAGTCTATCTAGTTGCCTGGAAGAAATAACTATAAGCAATAAAGCTCTTCTTGGTACCAATTTGTTGTTAGTTTTATGATTGTTTAATAATTTGTAATAGTTAAAGTATTGTCAATCTATCTATACAACGCAGTAGGAGGACCAATATGAACACTTAAACCACTGTGCCGTTATGTACGTGTATCAATGTATATCAAAATGTAGTTCCTACGGCTTACATATTGTATACGACTGCAGTACAAAGTGCTATGAGGAAAACTAGCCAATCAGCGGCCACGACCACTCTACTAAGACAAATAATAAGTTTACATAGTGACATATTAAATAACTCTTAATACTCCCAGATGTCAACACTATATTATTATTATCTCATTTTTCACACTAGCCTAGTCAAAAAAATAAGAAAGGTACGAATCACAGCCCACCCAAGCGGATACCAACATCTTGGGGTTTCACCTATTAGGTTTCACGCCCAATTTATTGAGAGCCCTGCAAGTGTTAACTTTCGACTTTATTTCCTCAGAGATTAAGTATGTTACATTGATGGTTAGAGGTTAAATTATTTGGTTAATGGTTGGGATTCTGCCGCATGGCAACTGGATATAAGATACTGTGGGATCCTTGGGAAAAGGTGGTCAGATGTTTGCAATATTTATTCTAGACGGGTGAGTTAACTTATTTGTAGTCAAATTTTGAGAGTTTTTAAACAAGAACCAGCTTCTTTTCGTAAATATGTTTGCGTTAATGATGCTAATTCCATTGTTTGAATACTCTCTTAGCTGAAAATCACCATAAATACTTTTTGTCTGTCAAAAAGGTCAAATCGAATGTCGAATGTCTGACGATGGCTAAAATTAGAATAGAAATAAATACCTAGATGTTATTTAAATACATATATAAGACATTAGTAGTTTGTAAACCGTTTTACTTAAACATGAGAACTTATATAGTTATATTTAGATAGTTTAGTGATTTAGTATTTTTTTATGCAGTATGGGTCAAAAGAGCAGACGTATAGCCTGATGGTAAGCGATTATCGCCGCCCATGGACAACAAGTGCGTTGCAGGTTCTCTTTGGAGGAATGGGGGAGGAGTTGGGGAATGGGCCTCCTTCACTCGGTGAAACATAACGCAAATGCTATTTCACACCGGGTTTCTGTGAGGTCGTAGTATCACACCGGTCAAGCCGGCCCATTCATGCCGATGTGTGGCTCTCAAACAGTAATGATTTTACATCGAATAGAAGATTTTATAGCAACAGTTATATAGATAGATAGGTACTCTTTATTGCACACCATAAAATGAAAGATACAAAGAAGACAATAACAGATAAAAACAGCGGTACAATGGACGGCCTTATCGCAGCTTGCGATTACTTCCAGGCAACCTTTAGACAATACTAGTGATTTGTAGTTTGTAGTAGTATATTTAAGTTAAATGTCAAAGTCTTAAAGTATTATGTTATTATTTTTCCGTACCTAAAGGGTGAAAGTAGGGTCCCACCCTATTACTAAGACTCAGCTGTTCGTCCATCTGTCTGTCAGTCTGTCACCAGGCGGTATCTCATAAACCGTGATAGTAAGACAATTGAAATTTTCACTGATGATATATTGCCGTTACAACAACAAGTAATTAAAAAATACAATAAAATAAATAACTTAGGGGGCTCCCATACAAAAAACACGATTTAGTGCCGTTTTTAATAGTAGATAATGGTTTGGAACGGGAGGTAGTAGAGCCACGCTGATTTTAGCACGAACCCTTGAGCGAGTCCCACTCGCAGTTGATCAGGTTTTTAGGTCAATGTGCTATTCTATACTAATCTATTTTTCTGATAAATTTCATCACATTCTGTTCCGCCGTTCTTGTGTGATTTGGGTATTTGAGTAACAAATATCTATCCTTCCTTACTTTCGCATTTCGTATGGTATTTTACTGCTATAATGCAATAAAAAACTTGTTTATAATCGGTTTTATTATAATAAGGCAAGACTTATAGGCGATATTGAATCTTTTATAACTTAAGATAGAGTTTCTTTAAGGAAAGCTTTAAGTCAGAAAAAAGTTTAACACAAAAAAACAGTGTGAAATAGCGCTTGCGCTGTGTTTCCCTGAGTGAGTAAGGATACCGGAGGTCCATACCCCGACCCCTTCGACCAACCCCCTTCCCATCCCCCAAAGGCTGGCAACGTACGTGTGACGCCTCTTGTGTTAATGGACGGTTAATCGTTTATTATCAGGCTAGTAGTCAGGCAGTTTTTGATACACTAGATGTCTATTAAAATTGAAGTCCTCAGAAGTAAATCAGTAAAAAAGATTGTTATGAACATAACAACATATATAATATGGAATGAATTGTGACTAAACTCCGGAAAAATAGAATAAAAAAAGGTTATAGTGGGCCAACTAGTGAGGGTAGACATATGCTATCACGAACTTCTTTAATATTTTTTAAAGGAAAACAATGTTTTTTAAATTTGTTTTTATAAAACATTCACCGTTTACGAAGCGCACGCAATGGAAGCTCTCAAAACGAATAATTTTTCTACCTTTGTCGCAACTCTTTATTTTCAGCTCCTTTTGATTTAAGCAAGATTATAAAGCCCATAGTCTTCCTTGATAACTGGACGATGTAACCTAAAAGTTTTTTTTAATCGGTACGGTACTTCTTTAGATTGGCGCGTATAACCAAACAAACTCTTCAACTTTTATTTGTGATAAAACTTACACGTAATGATTGAAAATACATAAGACAACACCACTGTAAAGAGAAGAAAAACTTGAAGTAAACCAGATACCAACCTGTCTGTCCAACATAGTATAGTAGGCTTAATCCTCATATCTTTATGGCTAAAAATCCTCTTCTGGAAAAGAGGATGGAGGAGAGAGGAGACAAAAGAAGACTTCTTTAAAAATCCAATACTGGAGTTATAGGTTAATGAAGCCAAACCTTTACCTATTATACTGTTTTTTATAATTACTTCATTTTCTGTTTAAAACACATTGTCTCAAGGAATAACAACAATGTGGAGTGGTGTTATCACAAAGGGCTCAATGTACCGGAGCGTGGTTCCTTGGGGTAACTGTATCGCCCCCACAACTGTATCCCTACGTTGTCATCGTGTGGGGGCTTGCGTGGGTCGATGAACTCTGGGGCTGCGCCGGTAGAGCCACTCATGCCGGATTGGCTCAGAGGGAGACTCCAGACTAAACGGGATACCAGACGGAGTCTGATTCCAGACTGCCGCGACGGGCACTCCGGACGTAACTCTGCTCTAGCAGAGGGCGTATTGGAAGTGCGAGTTGGCGAGCTCGGTGTGCACTCACCCTGCCTCCGAGCGGGTAACACAGGAGCTAGTCTTGTGTTGCCCTCGCCACTACAACGTAATCCCACTAGGTTGTCGAGTTAGGTCAAGTCTCTGACTCGACTGGGACCGTGGGTCTTGGCTTAACCGCCCGGACCGCGAGGAAGAAAACCTCTATAAAAATTACCCCGAATCCCGTGTTCTGGTGTGTGACCAGGGGATGCATGGCTGATGGGTAGTTCAGTTGCAAGCACACTCCCAGCCAGGGACCTGCGGACCCCTCGGTTGGGTTATAAACCTACGCTTGCCCGGGTATTGGGGATCTCTGCCCGGGTGGACATTTAGTTCTCCCCTACGCGTGGGATTTATTATGAGTACTGGTAAATTTTCAAACAATAATACGAACGACAACACTCTAACGACTATTGGCATGCCTACTGGAAACGAAAATGAGAAGGAGAAGGAGAACGAGGGAAAAAAGATCGGAAGAAGGAACGCTAAGGGGCAGTTCCAAAAAGCAGACGTACACTCGTCTGCGGAGGAAATTGCGGTGTCGAGAACGCCTATATCGGTGGGGCTCCCAGAAGTCAAACCGACTCCTGGGAGCCGAAGAACATCAGAGCGCATGCGCTCAAAGTCCGCCACGGATGGTGCGAGTTGTAGCTCCAGTGCGAAGACGGACGCGCTGGAGCTCATGGAAACAGACCCAATAAACAGCCGGAAACGCGGTTACTCCAGGGGTGGTGACAGCGACTCATCCCAGGAGATGTTGCCTCCCAAGGTCGCAGGCAGCAGTAGAGGGAGATCGCGTACCCCGGTGTCAGTTCCGTCAAATTCCGCCTTCCGCAAGGCGGACTCATATAGACGAGCGAGGGCAGACGGCGAGAACCAGGCGGAGGAGGAGATTGCCGGTCTCCTGCTGAGGATCGGGGAGACAGTGGATGGGGGTTCTGTTCCCCAAACGCTGTCTTCTCTGCAGGAGAGGGCTCAGGCGGCGGTGGCCATAATTAAGAAGGTGGCCACCAAGTCCGTGAACCTGAAGGGCCCCTTCGTGAGGGCCCTCAAGGACTCCTCTTCCGCCATTTCCGGGGTCGTGGAGTCACTGATTGGG
>PKRV01003580.1:79745-144956 GCA_003709505.1 Hyphantria cunea | reverse complement strand
AAAAAAAAACTGTATCGCAGGAAGCGACGGTTGGGCGCAGTCAGCCGGCAACTCGTCGTGGTTCAAAACTTGACATTGGGGTGAAATGTCTCAGAGTTAAAGAATGACGTGACAAATATTATACAATTATATTTTATGAATTCGTAATAATATTTAATATTATATTTTACTTGAAATTAAAATAATAATTACTCATGTTTTTACTTTAATAAACCATCATCATCCATCATCAGCCTATCGCAGTCCACTGCTGGACATAGGCCTCTCCAATTTCACGCCACTTAGTTCGATCTATGGCTTCTCGCATCCAGCTCCTCCATCCCCCTCCATGAGTACTTTAATAAACAAATAATAATAATAATATTTTGGGTGTATTACACACAATGCCATCTAGTCCCAAGCTAAGCAGAGCTTGTGTTATGGGTATACTTTTATGGAAATACATACATATTATACATATAAAACACCCAAACTCCCAAACAAATATTTGCAGATCATACAAACATTTGGTCCGACATGGAACCCGAGACCTCAAAGCGCAGCAGTCGCACCCGCCAAGACTTCGCTACAGAGGCAGTCTCAGAGTTTAGGGGAGGTATCATGAACTGCTAAAATTTTTTTGATCGACATTCACAGCTGAGCTCGTGTCTCCTCTCAGGAGAGGGTCAAAGCCACACATCCCCATGCTTGCCGAGTGCGGGTTGGGGACTGGCAAGACTACGTTGTGGCTACGAAACCTTGCCGTATTATGTTCTTAAGCCGCCTTAAGGCTCTCATGTTATCCTATGATATACCATGACCTCCGAATCACGGATATATACTAGAGGCTTTAATACTAGAGAAAAGACAATCTACTCTTTACCGCTATAAGCAACGGACATGTGTAGCTGTAGGTAAAGCTAATACTGCAAATAAATAGCACTCAGACCCACTTAATGTCATCATATTGATCACACAATTTTTAAATTAGTTGCCTTTTAAATCTATGGCCTCTGTCACTTCAGTCACCATTAGTATAAAACTAACAAACTAGTAAATACATATTCAAATTACAACAGCTTTTATTCAAATACTTTTACTCGTTGGCTTTTTTGAAACCCGATGATCTAAATCTACGAAAGTTTTGCATCTGCGTATCGTCTAAATATCTAGGCTGGTCTTTACATAAAAAAAGTAATTCGATTTTAAGCCAGTCACGATTTCCAGTACACTAAATACGCTGGTTAATACGAAACCCGAGCATATTTCATAAAGATCCATGAGTCTTATTGGTTCCCCACTATTTCACTACTCAAAGATTCGTGAAGATCAGTGAAATACTAATTGCTATCAGAAAATTGTACATAGGTACTTCCATTGAGAGACACTTCACACACTCAAACACAGAGCCATTTGATACCAAACTAGGTACAGCAAGTGTTATGGTAATATGACTTTAAACTAATTAGGTACGATGTAAATTGATCAACTATTCCATTAAGAATCTTAGTACCTGGCTGACTGAGCTAACCCCCTTTTTAATTGGAAATTTCTTCAAAATGAATGTCCCCTACTTAAATGGGTTTTGGGGGCCTGAATCAGGAATCGATCCCTTTCGGA
The DNA here is from genome assembly GCA_003709505.1 of Hyphantria cunea. Classification (NCBI taxonomy): domain Eukaryota; kingdom Metazoa; phylum Arthropoda; class Insecta; order Lepidoptera; family Erebidae; genus Hyphantria; species Hyphantria cunea. Next base: position 143,357 of record PKRV01003580.1, on the reverse strand, counting down.
GTAAAAAGAATACAACCGAAAATGAAAGAGACTAATTAAGGCATCCCAAAACCCCTTCAAAAAATATCAGTTGACCTTAAAAATAATTATAGCCGGAGAAAACAATGTGTCAAGATTTTTATTCTATTCCATAGCCAGCAATGTATTGCGCGCGCCGCATAGTTACGTGAATGCCTATGTATAACATTTTTTTGAGGAATGCCCACTTGCCGATTGTAAGTAGATAAGTTCGATCCCTACCCAAGACAAATAATTATCTGATTTACATCTTAAATATTTACGAGTATGTATTGAGGAGTACAGAAATATTAGAAAACCCACGCAACTTTATCTGGTTCTCTTTTCAATCATGCTCTTAATTTTCTAAGAATGATATTCACTATATCTTTGCCACGTTAGAAAAACACAGGCTTATAGAAACGTCAGGAACGGGTCAGAAAGTTTCAGAGTTGGTCGTGAAACGAGAATTATATATAATAGTTGTTTATTAGTACTCAGGTTATCATAGGACAAACTCTGTTTAATTTTGAGAGAGATGATCTGTGTAAGATATATCAGTTAATCATCAACAACAACCCACATTGTCCCACTACTGAACTCGGGTCTCCTCTCAGGAGAGGGTTGGGGATACCATACGTCCCCACACTAGCCCAATGCGGGATTACCAGTTAATCTAGCTATTATAATATAAGATCTGCTTAGTTTCAATAATGAGTAAATGGCGTTATGTGTGAAATGTCTGAAAATAAATATATTTAATATCAAAATAGATAGTTTTCTTCATTAGCCCAATTATGAGTTTTAAATACACTACAGAGTAAAACCTGTATATATAAAGAACCTATGCACAGTAAGATTGGTTGCTTTGTCACTGAACCACATCTAATGCATTGAGTGTGGATCTCTTATTAAAAAAAGTAGGGTAAAGATATTCCCTGTGACACAAAAAAAACCTTCCAAATGCGACTAAAATATAAAAAATAAGTTGTTTTGTTTTAAAAATAGATAACTTGTTTTAAAAACTCAATCTAAAATTTCAAATCCCGGTTCTAAGAGAAAAAGTCAACCCTTTTGTAGATCTCTCAAAAAGAGACCAAATGGAGTTATATTCGAATCCTTATTACACGTACACGACACCCCGAGTGTGTTCGACGCTGTGTGACCTTGAACGCAAGGATTCACGGACCACTGAGCATTATTGCGCTTAGCGGGGACGGGGACGACACGACTTTTTAACATCCACGTTACAATATCAAAAGGTTTTTTTAGTATTTGTTTTCGAGATGCACTAAGGGCTTTGTTTTTTATGAAGGTTATGTTTCTCTCTGACTTGGAAACATTAAGACAGACATTAATATTGAAAATCGTTTCATTGAATTAGATTAGTAATTTGTCTTTTATAACATTTAAATTGTTTTGAAAAAACGAAAATGTATATAGTATAGGTGGCAAACGAGCAGACGTATCGCCTGATGGTAAGTGATTACCGCCGCCCATGGATACCCACAACACTAGAGGCGTGCGGTCACTCACACAAGTGCGTTACCGGCCTTCTAAGAAGGAGTATATGTTGTTATGTGTTCATCATTTTAAGTAGACATTTTCACGCAGTCACCTTATCTCACAAGTTCTTGATAACGAAAGTTTATATGTGTTATAAAATGAATGCAAATAATATTTTAAAAAGTTGAGCATATGTTAATAGGCGACCTGCCTATTAACATATGTTTAATGGTATGTATGTATGGCTTATGTTATATTTTGTTATTTTTGTGGACTATGGCTTACATTACGCGCGAAATTTCGACAAAAGTTCTCTTGTGTTTCTCAACTACTAAAAAGCACATTGCTTGGAATTGATGATTACAATTGAAAAGCATCATTATTATCATCAAAAGACGTGCACTGTAGGGCATTATCCTCCCACAAAATAAAATTAAATTTACACTAACTTAAAATTAATAAACAGGTGATTGAATTTATCAATTTTATGTACCTAGTGTCACTTTCACAACCTAAACTAATGAAATACTTTAAAAGTTAAAAATCCATCAAGACGGAGCGCTCATGCTTACGAAAAATAAAACCCTCTTACTGACTCACTCTGACAAAAAGCTCTAGACAATCTTCTGTGTCTTGGCAACTCTTTAAATATAAACATTGCAACGAATATTCCAGTGGAATGACAAAACAAAGAAAGCAATTTTTTTCTGTATATACCTGACAAACAAAATGTCTTTAGAACGACGTCGGTTACTTCGCACACAACGGATTCACGCATCGATGCACACTCCTTACTGTGCTGTTTATGCGACACGACACGGGTCCGATACGATTCATAAAATTACATATAACGAGAAAAAAATCCAACATTATATTGAGTTTTTAACTTATTGCATAGATTTTATCATGGTTTGATTTGATGATAGTGGCGCTCATAGCCCAGTTGCACTCGGTGATTAGAAACAATCATCGAGGGTAAGCAACGATGGCGCGGTCAGTACCTGGATGGGTGACCGCTGGTGGCATGTTACCATGAACGTCTCCGTGATTCGGAGGTCACGTTAAGTAGTCGGTCCCGGTTGTTATCATACGATAACAGTCGTGAAGCTTAGTTTGAGGCCTTCGGGCGGCTTAAAAACATCCAACGGCAAGATTTACGTAGCCACAACGTATTCTTGCCAGTCCCCAACCCGCACTTGGCCAGCGTGGGGACGTATGGCCTTAACCCTCTCCTGAGAGGAGACCCGAGCCCAGCAGTGGGACATTATGGGTTGTTGTTTTTTTTATAGATTTTATCGCGGGCTTTGAGCGCGACGACCGAAGCAAAGAATTCCGTAACGAAAATAAACCTAACACCCCCCACTCCGACCGGTGCAACAGTGTGGGGTTGAAAGCAGTGCATCGTCTAACGTCGTTTCAGTTCGGCAGACTTCGGCACGGTGTTTGTGTGCGTGCGACTAGACGTATGCGTGTAGACTGTATGAGGCTCGCACGGATCGAGACGCGCTGGTACGAAATCGGACGAACACGTAAGCAGCTGTTTGTGAGAATGTATATAGGTGTATAGGTATCTATCATAAAGAACGCTATGCAATAACTTTACCAAGGCAGTCCACGAGTGCCACGCGTATTTTAAGGGCTTTTAGTTTTTTACAATTCGATAAAGTGTTTTAAACTTATATAATATATAATTCCATTATATGTATATATATTAATACATTATACATACACAAATATAATAATATAATGACTTATAATGTAATAATAAAGTTTACATATTTCTAAAGTTATATTACAGAATAACTTTATGTTAGCTTATCTACCTACAATGAAATAACTATTTGTGAAATTAATTTGTTTATTCTTTAGAAATTCAGCAGAACGTGACAACAATGTACACATTTATGAAAATCATACTAACAGTTTCAAAAATGATAATTTAGGTATATGGACGTTGGAATATTAATATAATACAACATTTTACCCGCGGCTCCGCCTGCATGTACGTTAGTTATCGTGTTAAAGAGTAGCCTACATTATTTTTCAAGAATCAAATCATCTTCATGCCAAATTTCATTGGAATCGATGTTGCAGTTTAGCCATGAAAGCGTAACATACAGATTTAGTTTTGAATTTATAATATTAGTATAAATCTGATATATGTATGAAGCTGATCGTGTAGTATAAAACTGTTTAAGTAAACCGTACCCACAGTGCAGATAACCGCCGGGCCATGGACGAGCGGACACATTTTGTGTTATCATTACACGCACAAATACACACAAACAAACAAATACATAGTGATAGAAAAGAAATATAGTTATTTTAGAATATAAAGTTTCATACTGTTTAGAAGCCTTTAATAACATGCCGTGACTGGTGTCAGTAGAATTTTTTGTTGTTTTTTCATCTATCTTTTGGCCTGTCACTATTTGTACAATTTTTAATTGTTCGGTTTTATTTTTCATTCATATTTTATTTTGAGAAAATACTTTTCTAGACTATAAACGCATATATGCAGTGAATGACCATGCTTCAGCACGAATAAGCTGAGTGAGTGAGGATACCAAATTTATGTCTGTCCGTTTGTTCCGGCTAATCTCTGAAACGTTCATAGAGGACAGAGGACTTTCACTGGAAGATGACTAATAATGTAAGGAGGAGAACTTATGCTACCTTTTAAGACTAGCTTCGTGCCACAGCTTTACCCACGGTTGCAGTTGTGTCGCGGGTAACACCGCATTGCTTAGCTAGTATCGGAATAAGAATAATAATCCAACTTACCTTTTGAATTAAACAGACAGAAAATCTTTTATTTTCTTTAGTATACAATTTTTAGTACAGTAAGTCGAGCTTTAGGGCAAATGAAAACAAAAAAATACTTACAGTATCGTCGGAAGACAACAATTACAGCTTCACAAAAGATTCCAATTTCAAAAGATTCCAGCTATTAAAAACTAAACGAGAGTAAGAATTGAAAAGTTTCAAACAACTCGCTTTAAACTCGATCATTCATTCATTCACTCATCGTTCGTTCTTATTAAACTCCGACAATTAATTCCAATGAATGAGTGATTTCTGATGTCAACTAATGAAATGTTTGAAAGTTCGTAATGGGGGCTTTGGGAAAGTATTGTTGTGTTTGATCAATCAAATTGTAATTTTAGAATAATTTGATTGATTTATACTCTTGGAATTAATTTGATTTTATAAACGTAATTTGATGATGGATAACAAATTATTTCGACTCGAAGGATCATTTATGCCATAATACTCATAATTTTCAAAGTAGTTGAGCCACGCTTTTTCGGGACTAACGGGTAGGTTCAACCAAGACAGTATTACCCTTTCACAAAGGACCAACCTGTGGTTTTCATTGGTGAGTACTAGATCGGGGGTTGCAATCAATAGGTCTCTATAGTGTGGGTCATCAATCTGTACTGTCTGAAATCGCAATGAGTATGATGACCTATGCTTATGGATTCTGCTCATGCATTCCATCAGGTAGAGTAGAATCACATAACAAAATACGCAAAAAAAGAAATAAAATAAAAATTGTACTGACTTTTAGAACTGTATCGCCAGGCTTTTTATCTACTTGAAGATTTCAATGTAAGGTAAGAATAACAAAGAAAGGAAGACAGTAAATTAAAGCCTTTTAAGGGTCCACAAAGTCTCTCTGATATCAAATAGAATTTTAATTTTCCTTCGATTGAATTTCTCTGTCAATTCCCCGGGGGCACATGTTTGAAGTTTATACCAAAGTGGCTGTATTTGATCGAAAATATTCCACTCTTTGATACAATATCGAGTTTCATGTTTTTCTTTGATATTGTTTTTGTACCTTTCGTGTTTAGTCTTACTTTCCCTGTTAATTTATCTGTCGAATAACTTTTGTTCTTTGAAGTATCTTGTAAGTTTAACTTGGTATTTTTAATTTGTATATTCTAAAATTTATTTTCTGTTTTGGGGTAAATGCACTCATAATCGGTATAGACTGGACGTCATTTTAGGTAATCCTTTAAATGAATTGGATAATTGTTACTTATTTTAAGATCGACTTATATATAAATTTCCACCTCATCTCAGCCAAAAGACGTCCACGATGTACTGGATATAGGTCTCCTCCAAGATTGTCCACAATGACCAGTCCTATGCTGTCCGCATTCTAACTAACACAATTCTCAGAACCTTTATGTGTTTTACTTGTTATGATCTTATTTTTAATATTTTTCATGTAACGATTTTTTATTTTTGTACGAAGTTTTCCAAATAAGCGCATTTTACTAGTTACGTCTTTCTAACTCCCGAGTCACGAAAGCTATCTAAGCTGATATTATATATATACGAGGTTTTCCTTAGACCATGATTTTTTTTATATTTTTCAAGCCAGTTCTTAAACTTTTAGAGAGGAAGTGGCGACGCCCGATTTTAACAAGAAATACCTAAATACAAAAAATGTCTGAACAAACCCCTAATATTTTTAAAATACCTATACAATGACACCCCACACTATGGCGCTGGGAGGGGAGGTACTCCAAAAAATAAATATACTGATTTTCTTTTAGGACTTTGTCGACGTGGTCAATATACATATCCATGTAAACTTCCGTCTTTCGAGCATTGATCGAAGTCGAGGATAGACTCACGGATAGACGTAACGAAACTATTAGACAGATACCTTAAAAAGGCATCGTAACTCCTAAAATAGTCGTGTATTAAACTCATTAGCAGCTGAAAAATTTTGTATTCCAAAGCTTTTATTTACATAAATAATACACCTTGACAATGGCTCACAAAACAATTCAACCGGTGAAATATTCTCTACCGATGTAAACAAGCTTTTACCCGGCCAGTAAGCGCTAGTAAAAGTTTAAATCGCAGTACAAAGTAAGCAGAACTTTTCTTTTACCAAATTGAAAACATCTTTGTGTTAGGGACTTGAATCTAATTTAACAGTTACTTGAAGTAATGCCAAAGAATTTTTTAATGTATTATTCATTATTATAGGGGACCTTCGTACCTGAAGGGGTTGGGTACATTCGAGAACTGGGTGTCAACATAACATGTATCTCGTACACAGTTTTATTAAATGATCGTCTTTGTTTGTGTTATGTGTGTTACTTCTACAGGACTTCAAATCAATCATAAAAAAAATTCTAAGGGTAAACGTCAATAAAAAGAACTATGGCGACACCCTTACTTATACAGCGCTACAAGAAAACACTCTATAGCACCATCTACCATAGATATGTCGAACTACGGAGTAATGAAGGAAGCTGATAAGCTACTTATACTGATTGGCGCAATAAAAGTTATCGGGCCGATTAGCATTTGAACAACATCCCAACATCAACCGTTGCGCCGTGGCCCGCCAGGGATCACCTCGCTTGGTTGGAGGATCCTCCTTTTGTTTTCAAAGGACATAATACCCGTTCTTCCACAGTAAAACATCTTGAACGCTCTTAGCCAGGAGTCAGTAAGTTTTTGTAAAGTATATAAACGAACATAACATTTCATATACAGATAGATGAAAACTAGCAGTTGATTCCTAGTTAAAGCGCATATCTTCCCCAAGTACGGGGGTAGTGTACAACCATCATAGTTCCACCCCAATTATCAACGCAAACTACCTGAATCTACCAACTCATAATTAACAAGCCTACGGGGAAAATGGACGTGGAAAATGCGCTTGCATTTTCCTATTTTTCTTAAGGCTTCAAATTGTAAAAGCCTCTTAATAAATAATAGAGGGTAAGCACGAGTGGTGCTTGTGTCGAGACCGCTACTGAATACGAAGGGTTCTTGTACACCAGACATTTGCAGCATTTTTTCTCCCTTTAATTGGTAGGTGACGACCCTTGGGATTTAAAACTGAAATTAGTAATGGCATTTTTTGGAGGAGGGAGGAGTTAGTCAAAAACATAATACAAATAATACAAACAATAACTGTTTTAACAATTTCAGAACTTATGCGCTATAAAATTATTTAAAAATTTACTATATGACTATTTCCCGACGTTTCGAGCAGATTGAACTGTGTGTACCCGTGATCTCAAATGTTATAACCCACTCGAAACGTGTTGGGAAATGGAACGTATGTCAATGTGTCCTGTGAAATGTATAATGTCATCGTGAAAAAGTTCCTTCCTATATATTACTGGCAACCCGCCACGGCTTCGCACGGGTAGACACCGATATTTAAATATAACCAAAAAATTTAATTATTAATTTTAACACGCTGTTAGTAAACTTTCCAAGCTTAAAACACATGTCCAAGTCTCAAAGTTTTCGTACGTATCCTTAGTTTTTTGAAATTGTTATATAGCTTATATTACTCGGGGATGATTTAGCTTTCTAATGGTGAAATTGTTTTTAATCGGTTCAGTAGTTACAGAGCCTATTCAATGCATACAAACAAATAATCAAATCTTTTCTCTTTATAACATTAGTATAGATGGGTAATACATTATACCTTAAAACTTTGGAAGCTAGGGAAACCTTTTTATAACTTATTTTTGTTATAGATATAGTAAAATTACGCATATGTAACATATGAAAAGTCAATATTTATTTATCTATTTACCTTATTTTAAAGGCTTACAGAATAATTATACAGATAACATGATTATGTAAAACAACTAAATTGCTTATAACAAGCCACCAGACCTCTTCACATACAGAACTTACACAAAAACAAAACCAGCCAAGTGCGAGGGTTTTGTGCAAACTTATTTTTTTCGCAATTTTTCTCTATATGTGCTATGAGACATTGCTTTGTATCAAATTTCAAAATTCTAATTATATTGGAAGTACCCTGTAGGTTTCGAGTCCCTTGCGAGTGTCGAAAATTTGCAGCATAAACGGCTGTTTCTTTCTATGCTGAGAAAAAGGGTCTTGACAGACAAATAGACCGACAACAAAGTGATCCTATAATCCATTTCTTCCTTTTGATGTACGAAACCCGAGAAACATATATGAGAGAAACAAGCCATTCATACATACAATAATTTCTACATTAATATCATATCCCCGTGAACTGCACTCTTTGCTCTTCCGATTTTAAATGTTTTATAAAGGAACTTCAGTTTTACGTTTGTTATACTTAGGTAGAAAGTTAGGACCTGCCATCTGTGAGGAGTGGTACCTTATAATGGACGTGGACCTTAATCCAATAGCCTAGACAATAAAATCTGACAGTAACATATTGGGCTAGCGTTGCTAGAACCAATCTCGACTGAAAAAGGATTTTAGATACGTACAATTTTCGTGTAATAGGATTTATATACACGTGACTTTATAGTTATTGATAGTGATTGATTGCATCACCCTTTGTATGTTTTTGAAAACACAGGATTTTACTGCATTACGTAAATTTGTATTAGTGTCAAAAGGTGAAGACTTATATGTCGTACAACACGTGCCGGCCTTGGAAGTCACCGCTTTATGGAGGAAGACATACGTTCTCGTACTCATCGCTTCGGTGCTTCCTTCCTGTGCCGAGCGGTCAAAACCTGGAACTCACTACCAGCGCACGTGTTTTCTTCCCACTATGATCCCGGGTCCTTTAAGCGGGGCGTGAAAAAGCATCTCACCAGGCCGCTATAGTGTGGTCACCATGCTGCACTGTTCTTTTTTCGCATTGAGGATGGTGACCACCACTCTTGGATTCTGCTCATGCTTTCCATCAGACAGGGCAGAGTCATTATGGCAGCTTATACATAAAAAAAATCTATTCGTCTGTATATACATTTTATCTTATGAACCTAGACAGTAGTACGATGTAACTGTGAAGCTTATGAACTGCAAGCAGACCCACACAACTTTGTCTGCGTCTCTTTTCAATCATGCACCGCTCCTATTTATCTAACGTGATGTTAAATAGTTAACATCACGCTTAGATTAATAGGAGATAAGGATAGAAAGGAAAGGATAGCCTTTGCTAGGCACGCCAGCAAAATACACATTAAAAAAAACGTTGAAATCGGTTACATAGTTTCAGAGTTTATAGTGAGCATCAATAGGAAATTTGGGACTAGATGGGGTTTTGTGTTAGATATCAAAGTACGTAAGCCTTATGATATTTACTGTACTCGTATACATTTGAAAGACATATATTTTAACCATTAAAACTTCATAATCAAAAATTTTTTGTATCACTCAAACCAGAAAGAAACATTTCACGATATCAACAACAAGTAAGAACAAGCTTATTATTAAATGAAATCTAAAACTTTCACTGTTTGATAGTTAATTTTTATTTTTATACATCTACTGTCACTAATAATCAAAATGAAACTAACGATACCTCCCTAATTCCATACTCACTCAATCCTAAGTCCCATACCATAGCTGGTTCATGTAACCAACTAGGGAATGGGACTTAACGAGGTTAAAGTTAAAAGACTTAGCAACGAATCTACTTAATACTACAAATATTACATAAATTAACAATACTAAAACTGTGCATCAAACAGAAAATATATACAGAACTTGTAATTAGTTTGTAGTATTTCAAATCAAAAGTAAAACACGTGACTGATTTATGATATTTGAATCAAATATAAAATTTGAAACAGCTTTCATAAATCATTTGAAGCAAACGCGTTGCCGTGGAAAATTGTTCTAAAACGGCCTGATACCAGCCAATTCACAAATTGAAAAAATAACGTATTCACAAAACGAACCCCCCAAATCTAAAACACGAAAATTAAAAAATTATCCGTCAAAAGCCATCATTTTAAGTGGGGGTTGAAAATGAGCTCATTCCACCTCCCTTTACGCCCATTCGCCCCAACACTTGAGGCGTTCAGGGGGAGCCACGATCATTTGGCAACCCCGATTTGATATTTTTAGCTTTTTTTTTATAATAGTATTGTTTTGTGTGTGTTGGGGGTAGTTTGTGAAGAGTTTTGTGTTTTTTTAAATGGAAAAATAATTATTATAGTAGCACACGATGGCGTTGATTGGTATGCATTAGTATGAAATGAATAGGTAGATAGGTGAATAGATTGAAAGTTTTATTCTTCACGTTCATCCAATAATATTAATAGTCTAATTCATATCACTCACGACGCTCTCATCCCTAACAGCCCGAAGTCAATATAATTAAATATTTCTACATACAAACCGAATTATAGATTTAAAATAATAATGGATTTAAACTTAGAATAAAACTTTGGTCTTGAAATGTTTTTACTAAGTTTTTATGGTTATATAAGAATATTTTAGGGTGTTACGGATACATATTTGATTTCTATTAAATGGCTGCACAGTTGGCCTAGTGGTATAAGCGAGCGCTACGCTGCTTTCCACTGCGTCAAGGGTTGTGGGTTCAAATTCAACTTAGGGCAACACTTTGTGCGATCTACAAATTTTTGTTTTAAATCTGGGTGTTCTTTATGTCCATTTCATGTATATTTGTAAAATCCTATGCGACACAGGAGAAGAAAATATTGCATAAAACACTGACGAACTGAACTGAATAAACGGGAGAAGTCGTATTGCAATACAAGAAGAGTTGATAGGCATTGTAAGGATGATTCAAAATCATAATATGTACATAGCTTAGAAACTGTTTTAGCAATATCATAGCCGAGGTCTGAAAAAACATTTATCTTGCAGTGAAAGTCCCATCAACATCAGCCCAGCCATGCCAGAGATTACCCGGAATAAACAGACAGGCATATAAAATGGCGAAATTTGTTCGTTTTAGTGTAAGTACCGTAAATACTATTATTCGTATTTAGTAAAAAGCCGTTTATTTTAAATTGCACAACAAACACTTCAAATTTATTTATTTGTATAAGGTTTATGCGACCTCATCTTTATATCTTACTTCAAATACGCCGAACACTTATAAGTAAAGCGTTTTTGGCAATCTCATTTTCAGGTTTCATATTATTTCTAAGAAGAAACTTATTAAAATTCATAGAAAATAAATTAATTCTGGCGAAGCCCAAATACTTATAACTATATTGTATACCGTACAGCCGTGAGATACGATTAAGTTTTAAAATAATAACAAAAAATGTTTGATATATAAATTTAAATATACATTAAACTAAAAATACATGAGCCCTTCAAATAACCTACAGCAAATAACGTTTCTTAGTTATTAATATGAATGTAATTCAATGTTTTAAGTACTTAAATAAAATGAAATGAAATTTACTGCATAGAATATAGGTTAGTACCAGGTGTACATTAGTCGTTTTTGATCATACCATATTCTGCCTTGTTGTGGCATGCAAATACATATAAATTAACATCATGACCTAAAAATAATTAAACTAAAAACATAATCTATTATATTGTTTAGTATCATATAAAATCGTAAAAATTGGTATTGTATTTCTGAACAACCATTTATTACATAACTATTATACTTCAATACAATTTTTTTTTCTTTGAACCATTTGTGTAACCAAATTCTAAAGTAAAAATGGTCTACGAATCTATTGTAAATTGAAATACACAAACAAAATAAGACCACTATTTTGTAGGATCTTTGGGTTTGTATTTCGTATAACCATTGCGCTTAAATTTAAAGAAATCATTATATTTTCTTACAATTATTGAAATTTTCAAAACATGTATGCAGGTCAAGTTTAATAAAATTAGTTTTTTTATATAAAGGACTACATGAGTCAAGGGGGCCGACGCCACATACAGTTTTAATGTACCTCTTTAGAACAATGAACGCACTATTTACGTCCGTATTAAATATGTAAAACTAACAAACGTCAACTAAATATGATATGAGTATGAATGAGTATGAGTTAATCTTAAACATCTAAATTACTCCTTCCATCATCATGAAATTTATCTAGAAAACTATTTGACCAACCTTAGTTACGTCTACTATTGCCCGTAGCGTAATAATATTCCCCGATATGAAACTTTTTTTTTGGTGGACCGGGAACGGGTCGCATATTCCTCCAACACAAAGGGAGGATCCTCGGACTCCGACCAGGCGAGGTGATCATGCCTGGCGGGCCACTGCCCAACGGTTGATATTGGGATGTTGTATATATGCTTATCGGCGCAAGAACTTCTATTGCACGATGTGTAGAAGTCGCCACTAAAGCCTATAGCCTTCTACGATATATAAACTATCTAACACTGAAAAAATGTTTCGCATCGTACCAGTACTGCCTGAGATTAGTGCGGTCAAGCAAACAAACTATTCAGGTTTATATATATTAGTAAAACATTATCTTGAGACAATGTGATAGACTAAATCCACTCTAAGTTAACTTTAAATAAGTTACTAAAAAGTTCTACCATGACAAAGCTTTAATGCGGCTATTTTATCAAAAACTAGATTGTACTTGTACTATGGTAAGCAGACTACTAACAAAAATATCTATATTTATCTAAAATGCCTCATTAGCTCTAGCGGCTAGTGCGGCAGTTGCATCTACCGATCAAAAGATTCCCGGGTCGGACCAAAAAGTGTCTTTGAGTTTTTCTGATTATAGAAATGTTTAACAGTCAAGAGTTTGGACGTTGGGGTCTTAACCCCCGTATATCGGAGAGCAAGCAAAGCCGTCCGCCCCGCGCCTGTTCTCTCTTCGGTCATGTGGATAGTTGTCTCATCAACTTATGAGTGACGGAACAGTGATTGCACCTGTGTTTGTACATACACTAGTACTTAAATATTTTCTGCGTAATTTGCTGATTTCTGGAACGGATAGGAATACACTATCATATAATTATGTAAATACATACGTGTTATATAGAAACAACACTCAAATACAGAATCTTCTTATGATATACAACCAATCTTCAATTACTTTGTTTGTGGCGTCTGTAGGTGCGTGATAAAAAACTTTGTACTCCTTTCTACGTATTTCTTGAGAAAGGACATCAAATTTAGCTCGGTAAAAGTGAATATGGAGGATGAAGACAGACATTAAAAAAAAAGAATTAGGTTCGTCATTTTGACCACTGGGTGACAACTGGTCTAGGTTATTATCAAATAGTCGAGTTACCAGTATAAACACTATGTAGTTTGGAAACAGAAGCTTGTGAAGGTAATAATCTGTGTTTATAAAGGGTTAAGATAATTAAATTTATGTATTAATGTACACATAGCAAAAATATAATAATTGATTTAACCCTCTCAGACACATTAAAGTATTCAAGTCTTATATCAAACACAATACTGTCATTACAACAGGACCCTGTAAATAGAACCTCCACATAATAGCTTCTCATTAACCCTTCTCTTGAAAAATAAAGCAAAAAGCGTCGGTCGAAATGACCACCATTTAGGAAAGGGTCTAATTTGGCAAAAAGTTTGCTACCTGAAACTTGAATTTGTGTAAATAATACGTCCGCTTTTTTGTTTTTATTAGATACTTTTGTTTCATTATGACAATTGCAACTTTTTTACAGGGAATTTTATTTTGATATTATGTTATTTATTAACTTTCTGTCAGTATTAGTTAAGAGTAGCCTATGTCATTCTTCATGTATTAAAGTATAGTTATGCCAAATTTAATGTAAAGCGGTACAGTCATACAGAGACAGACAGAAAGAATTACTTGCGATTTTATAGTATTAGTTTGAATTTTAATGTCTAATTTTTATATTATTGTTACACATTCGAATTATAATTGAAACCTATTTAAAGTTTGTCGGTACGAACCGCCAAACTTTAAATAAGTAATATAAAATAAATAAATTACATACATTAACATCGTATCCTCCAAATGTTTGATAGTATTTTATATTAAAAAAACTGCTTCAAGAAAAGGGTCAGGGCTATGCAATCTTGTATAGCTTACCAAGTCTAAAGTTTGCAGCAAACTAACAGCGCACTAAGAATATTGCTTTACCGTCTCCATGGAATATTTAACAGCGATCCCCATGTGTTTTGTGGTAAAGATTCATGGGTTTAATTGAAAATTCTATGACGGAATGTTTTCAGCGTCCGGAGCGAACTGAAGGGTATGATTTTGACATGTTTTTCAAGCGCGTGTGCCGGTTTTATATTCATGACACTTGTGAACATATGGCATTTTATGGTTAATGTTCACGAGAAGTGTTAAAACTTAAGTGCTTACGAGATTATACGGTAATGCATCTCGCATCTGGTGATCTTTAGTGGTTTTATTTATTAACAAGTGTCTGTTGTTTTTTCACAAACGAAAAGGTTACTCATTTCGACCAATTTAAAAAAGAGGTTCGAATTTTTTGTTTTTTTTATCACAAAGTTTCGTCATTTATTTATAAAAAAAATATTTTTCTGTTTGGGAGAGTATACTTCAGTTTAGTCTCATTGAAACTGGAATTTACCGATGGATTTTTTAAGGTAGTATAGCCACGCTAATTTCAACACAAACAGGCCGGCTCGACCAGGGCAGTACTACCTTACCACAGAAGACCAACCTAAAATGACTGCGTTGCCATGCAGAAGCCAAGCAATCTCAATAGGTGCCACGCAGCAGTGCCATGCTCCATTGTTGCATGGTCCGGTCTCAATGGTGATCACTTATCTTGGATCCACCATCAGCCAGAATAGAGTCAATTTCCCTGGCTCGTATCATAGAAATGTGTAATATAAATAATAATATAACAGAAATAATTATTAAAAATACATTATATCATAGCGTTGAAGTTAATGATTTTATAACTCCATTTCCAGGGCAACGCTCTATCATAAATCAAATACGGGAGCTTAGGAATATTTTCGTTCGAAGACCCAAGCTGTTTAAAAAAGGGAAGAATATAAGACTTACAAAACGGCAATACTTGTGAGTTAGTTGAATGTGTCCATTTGGAGCAGCAGCCACATATCACGGTGCTACACCTGTTTTTTTTTAAACAAATATCTTAAAAAGGTTTAGTGATACCAAAACAAATAAAAAAGACATATTTACAAAACACACTCTACGTTGAGTGAACGTGACGAGAGGCTCTACTCCGCTCCACGACTCTCCAGAATGTCGGAATTAAATGTTTATAAAAGTACAGTGAGCATCTCTTGGCAAAACTCTTATTTCATGCAAGGTAGGGTTTGAATGATAGGGGAATATACGAGAGTATTTGAATAATCTTTTCATTTTGAATTAAATTATAAATATGATACAGTTGCCATTTTAGTTTTATATGTCTTAGGGTTCTGTATTTTAGGGTCAAAAGAATATTATTAAGACAATTTGTTTTCTGTGTGTCCTGACCGACTGCGCCAGAAGGAGTTCTAACTTTTTTGTTCTGGTTTATATTTGTATGTATATTTATTTAGCATGACCTGGAGGCTAAACTTAATTAATTTTGCCTTGAAATATGCATTAATTTTAATGAGACATATTGTAGTTCACAAAATTTTAATAATTAAAACCTACACATTTTAACCCAGTCTGTTTTTTATTAATTGGTTGATCTTCAGTCTCCTTAAATTGTATGTATTTATTCAAAACGAATAAAATTTATCACATTGTCAAATATCTTGAAACTTTGCATTTAAAAGTTTTAAATTAAACACAGAAAGTATTAAGGTTATATATTTGTGCATTAAATAATAAATATAACTTGAAATTCCGGCAACTTCATTGTGGCTCCACCGGGTCGGCACCACCCTCTCACAGAAGACGTACCTAAAGTGACTGCTGTCATCTTTGGATGGCAAGTGTGAGACCGTAAGCCCAATGATGCAAAAGTTTCTCAGGAGACCACCAACCGTGTAGGTCACCATGCTGCATTGTTGCATTTTCTGCATTCGCAATGATTATGGTGACCATTACACGCGGATTCTGCTCATGCTTTCCATCAGGCAGATTAGAGTCACTTGAGCTAATATAAAAATATACATGTTTTGAGTAGAAATCGAAGCCACCTTCGACTTCACTTCACTAGATGCAGACCAAAAGACCCACCAAATAAAAGAATAAATGGATTCATTTTATTAACAAAGTCATCAATTATTATAAAATATAATACTATCATCGTGAAATTATGGTATAATAATGAGTAATAAAACATGGCCCACTCATCGTTTGTTTGAGTTAATCAATCAATATCTTTTACGAAAAACGCTTATAACCAAAGTTTTCGTGATCGAGAGGTTGTAGCGAACAAAAACATTTCAGGCCGTCTGTTAGACCTTTCTAGAAGATTGATCGCCTTGAAATCTGTTGTAATACGCTTCAATAGCGTTCATTTCATATTTTAAAAATCCAGATGCTAAAATAAAAATATCTTTTGAATAAGACACAGGCTCGTGCCTATTGAAATGAAAATTTTTGGTAGTTTTGAATCCCAATTACTATGAAGTTTGTGTCTTTGTTGAAAATTTTATAACAATATGTTTTAGAAAAACAATAAGAATACTAATTCTCGATTTAATTTCCTATTGGATAATAAAATCTCAGTCTATCTTTGATCGACCGATCGATCACCTTAACCGGTACAAACAAATTGGCTCAAACCACCGTATTTTGGTTTTGATATCAGGTTTTATGCCTCTGGTCTGAATTACAATTAGTCTCCTGGATAGTTTAATAATGAAATTAAATCATCAGCTTTATATATACCATGGACACATATGTACAGGGTCTATCAACCTCTACAATCAATGCATTCCATAAGTCAGATGAAAAATGGAAAAATATTTGCCAGTAGATTTTATAGTCGATTTTCTGAAAACCACCATTATTATACAGACAGTATATAATACCAGAAATGAGAGAGAACGGCAAAATTATCTAATCCCAAAAATATTTAACAATATAGGAATAATAACAACAGAACTTAAACCAAGTAAAAACGACATAAAATTAAAATTGAGGGGTCTACTGCACAGCGATGGTAAAAGTACTGACAGCGATTTCCATTCGCGCTTTTGTGTTTGAAACAAATATTGTTTTAAGTTACTATAAATCGACATTTATCTGCTAACGAGCGTATTTCGCCATCAAGCTTTGTAGCTTAGCGAGTGATTCGTTTCTGTGTATTTTAAAATGTTACGAATAAATAACTTTAAAAATATTTTTAAAAAAGTCCATTCATCCACTATACATAAAAAAATGTAGATAATACTTATATAAATATATATCATTTATTTAATGCTATATGTTTCTGTTTATTCAGAACCAAAGCGTCAAACTGCTTCAGTTTCTGATGCCCGTTTCTGAACTGATATGGTTGGGAAGTAAGGGATTCTAGAAACATGACAGCTAGGAAACCCTGTAAAAGATTAAAACTAAAATGAATCTCTATCCCAATTATCATTTCAAAATTTTTAAACTAGATAATAATTAAGGAAGCATCGTATTTCAAAACTTTCGAGAACTTTTGCGCACGGCGACATAAATTATATAGAACTAGTCTGGCCGTAGTGTTTACTCTCTACACATTATTATTTTAATAAATAAATTTGAATTCATTTTATTTATTCATCTCAACCGAAGGAGTCAAGGCCGGCAACGGACTTGTGACGCGATTTCTGATCGTTTGCCCAATATTCCATAAAAAAGAGATCACTATTGGACATAGGTCTCTTTCAAGACTCTACTCTACAACGATTTTTGTATTTCATCTATATTGTAATATTTTTAATGATCTACACTAATATGTAAAACTGAAGAGTTTGGTTGCTTACTTGGAAGTGCTAATTTCAGGAACTTTTGGTCTAATTTGAAAAAATCTTTCGATTAATCGAGTAAGGCTATAGGTTATATATCATTACGCTAAGACCAATAGGAGCGGAGCACCAATGAAGAATGTTTCAAAAACGGAAGAAAATTATGAAGCTACGGGCAATAGGAGACGCAAATGAGTTTACTTGGGTCGGCTTGTTATAACTAAGTGAAGAAACGAGTACACAGTTCACCGATTAAGAGACTAGCTCGTGGGTTCAATGCCCACCTTTGATAAATATGTATCACGTGTACGGTCATTAGTTATGTGTATAATAATATATGTATAATTTGGAAATCGAACCACCACACCAAGAATGGGGGGGAAGTTCGGGATAGAACCTGACAAGACCTGAAATAACATGATCCGGGTTCTCCCAAAGAGTCGCTTGAGGTCGATCCTCGGGGCGGATGGGATGGTTTTTAGTAGAAAAACTACAAATCCCAAATTAAGCAGCAGAAGATCCGAAACAGAAGATATAATTTGAACCATACGTATAGACCTGTCAAAATGACTCTACCGTGCCTGAATGAAAGCATGGGCAGTCTCCAAGAGTGCAGACAATGCAACAATGCAGCATGGTGATCCACATTATTCCACTATCGATATCTTGACTGGACTTTTAATAGAAGCCTTAACATTTTCAGGCCTTTAAAATAGACCGAAAAAATAACAATATCACGAATAAAAACACCGGTCTACATTCTAAGGAATGAATGAGACAAACGAGCTAGAGGAATGAAAACATTTTCATTTTTAATTCAAATGTAAATGTTGCATTTAAATTCAGATGGGAGATCTCAGAGTTATTACTGACGATTTACGAATGAACAATTTATACAAGACTCGTAATATTCACGGTGGGACGACGCATTTCTTTTAAATTGTCGGCAAAGTGTGAGACGAGTTAAGTTTACACTCCATTACACATTTACTTTTAATGTATTGAAATGATGTGCGTTACATCCACGTAATGTATATTGAATAATACATATGAATCATATATCTTTATTATATATATATATATTTGCAGTCGAGATTGAAATAATAAGATAAAAAGTCGTTCAAGAAATCACAGTTATATATTTATATAATACTAATATCAAAAATTCGAAAGTAACTCATTGTGTCTCCCTGTCACGCTATCATGGTTAAAACGCTGCATCAATTTTTAAGAAAAATGGTATTGAGATGCCATGATCCTCGAGAAAGGTCATAAAACACTTTCTACCGCGATAATCGATGTACATGACTCAATGGGAAGACCACTTAGTAAAAATCGCGTGTCCAAACTGGAGCCAAATAGCACAAGACCCTGGTCTGTGCCTGCACAATGGGTATCTTTAGAGGAGGCCTTTACGCAACCAGGGGTTCTTGCAGGACAGATAATTTGTTAAATACATGGTTATTGTAAATAAAAAGAAAACTGTAACTGTAAGATTTTCTTTGAATATTATCTGTATTTTTTTAATATCTTTTATATTTTAAACATTTAAATGATTAGACATAAATAAACTATATATAATGCAAGAAATTAAAGGGCTTTTTTTTATTTTTATAGTCGACCCACATGTGGGCGGAGCCGAAGTCAATAGGCAGTAGTTTACACTTCATAGAATTATTAATAATCTCTCATATTAGTTTAAGTTATCTAAACTAGCTAGCCAGTTATACCTAGCAGTATTTTTAGACATTTTTTTTTTCGTGTGGAAAGCGCCTCGGGCTTTTACCCCACCAGGGCTTGCGGCGGCGCGGTGTGTCAGAATCGAACCGACTAAAACCACACGGTGTGCCTCTCTGCGCCTAAGACGGGAGAGATCCGGGAACCGCTTTCTTACGCCATCCAGACCAATATTTTTAGACTAACACAACCTTCAAGAAAATGAATGTTCTAGAACTCATGTTGAAAACCAGCAACCCACTTAATTTAGATTTGAAAAACTAGAATTTCAAATTTTCCTTTTTTTTAGAATAGTCTACCAAAGTCACTACTCTGCCTGATGGAAAACATGAAAAAATCCAAGTGTGGTCCAAAGTCCAAAGTCATTGAAAATGCGGGTAATACATTTTGGTGACCCAAACTACGGCCTGGTCATGCTCCTAATAATATTTCTTATGATATATAAAATTCTAAAATTATCATTTGTTTCAGGTAAAACTTTTACAGCGAGAACTTCCCTTGAAAATAACATTCGTTGTCACGTAAGTAGGAAAGTGGCTCTTATTTATTGTAACAAAACTGTAAGAGAAGTATTATAAGTGAAGGAAAATTGAAGAGAGCACTAGTTACTCTAAAATCAACATTCATTCATCATTATCTATAGATTTTGCATACAGTAAGTTTTGAAGTTATATACTAGCAACCCGCCCCACCTTCACACGCGTAGAAATCGGTATATACCCATAAATTACATATTATATTTAAAATTTTAACACACTCTTAGCAAACTTTCCAAGGTTAAAGTTAATTCGTAGTTTTCATACGGATCCCTAACTTTTTTGCAAATGTGATATGGCCTTTGTTACGAGGGGGTGATTTATCTTTCTTATGGTGAAAGAGCTTTTCAAATCGGTTCAGTAGTTACGGAGCCTATTAGATACAAACAATCAAATCTTTACTCTTTATAATATAAGTATTGATTAGCCTACTAAAGTAACTCTACTCTGTCTAATGGAGCTTAAGCGGAATCCAAGAACAGTGGTCACTATACTCATTGCGAATGCAGACAATGCAGCATGGTGACCCAAATTAGGGCGGTCTATTGAGATGATAATATTACTGTTTGCATTTCAAGGTATTAAGCTTTACACTATATCAGAGAAAACATGATTTACAGGTACATGAATACGGTCCCCTGATCCCGTACTGAACAGAGCGTGTATTATTTTAGCAAGACTACAGATCGACATAAATGTACATCGTAAATAAATAGAAATAGTGAATATCGATTGCACATATGAATACAAATAGGTTTACAATTGTAAATAGTTATATACTTAAAACACAGGTAAAAAAAGTTTCAAGACCCATATAACTATGTGTAAATTATACATATAAATATATGACCACGCCTTTAACTATTACTTTGTATAAGTTCTGCCGATCTAAGCTCGTACCTAAGTTACTAAGTTGAACACGCAACTGTGTAACATTTATACATGTTTTTACGACTGGCGAGCAACATTACATTACATACCAAGGTTACTATGGACTTTGAGCGTTAAGTTTTTATACCTCACTTATTGGGAATACCAAATACAAAGTTATTAAATACTTGCTTACTTTGTATTCAATTCATTACTTAAATATTTTATGAACGATGTTAAAGTTTATGAGAGCGTGTAATAACATGGTTATTAGAAGTAATGAGATAAGATTTATGTTTAAATTAAAAGTTGATATTACCATTCGATTAGCTTCAAAGGGTATACATGTGTGGAGGAGTAAGTGTCATGTTCTTCCAATACTCTAATAAATAAAGGAGAACACTCTTACTATGCGAGGTGATCACGCCTGACGAGCTACGACCTAACGGTAGATATTGAGATGTTGTACGTAATTATGCTAATCGTTGCGAAAACTTCTGTATCGCGATTCATAATTAGTAGTTATTCCAAAGTTCATTAATCCGTAGATCGATGTTTCTTCGCGAGATAGCGCTTTAGTGTGTTTCAGTTTGAGCTGTATTTGATGTATTTGCCCCACACAAGTGTTTCTAGTCATGTCCAATCTTACAGAAAACCGCTTTTAAGTTATGTTGTTTTTCACTGAGTGAGATGAAGTTGAGCCATAACCCTGAGACCCTCTCAACCCTTCAGAACACATTCTGTAGTGAGTCCTAAATTCAACAATAGACTAGTGGAATCTCTTAATGAAAACTTTGAACCTTTAATTCCAGAGAAGGAACTCAAAAAGTAACAAAATACCGTGACTGATCTGTTTGTTTCTCTTTAAACCATTGAAAAATAGTCTAATTGTGAGACCAAAGCAATATAGATAACAAAACGTAAAAAATTTAAGAGGCCTATAGTTTCCTTTTCGGGAGTAAAAACTGTGACCACATATAATGTATCATTTACGAAGGTTCAATATAAATAAAATATAATATAATATCAATATCGGTTGAAAACGTCACGGGCAATAATTCTTTTCTATAATATATTAAGCTAAATGCAACAATAAAAAAATCCAACAACTGAAAACTCGAACTAAGAAGTTAATATGAAAACAGAAAAATGTTATCTAGGGTCTCATTAAACTTTTGAGTGATCGCTATAATTTTGGGGTATTTTTTTATGCCGAATGCTACCTGAGGTCAGTTTCCACCCAGAATAAATAAACATAAATAATTAGGTGATGGGCACAATAATGGGTCTGAATGAACCTTAATCAGCAGTCTGGTTACTATAGCACAATACCACGTGAAGCTATTATTCATAATCATATCTTCTTCAGTCTATCACAGCCCACTGCCGAACATAGGCCTCTTTTATTACACGCCATAAAATATAATATACTTTATTGCTTTATTGTACATCATCATTATCAACAACCTATAATGCCCCACTGCTGTGCTCGGGTCTCCTCTCAGGAGAGGGTTAAGGATGGCCTTAACGTATGGACGTCCTCCAAGTGCAGGTTGGGGACTATCAAGAATACGTTGTGGCTACGTATCTTAGCGTTGGATGTTTTTAAGCCGCCCGAAGGCCTCCAACGTCACGTTCACGTCTGTTATCGTATGATAACAACCGGGACCTGGACTGCTTAACGTGACTTCCGTAATCACGGAGACGTTCATGGTAACATGCCACCAGCGGTCACCCATCCAGGTACTGACAGCGCCTTTGTTGCTTCCCTCGGTGACTGTTTCTAATCACCGAGTGTAACTGGGCTACTGGAGCCTATGGGGGTTTTATTGTACACCATTACAAATTACTAAGCTTAATATTTAAGAAAATGTGTACAATGGGCGGCCTTATTTCCAAAAGCAACCTCTTCTAGGCAATCTTTGGATGGATATATTGATCAGAGAAACAATTGAACGAAATAAAAGGTAGTGTAAGTGTTTTAAAGCTATGGTGGTGGTGTTGCGTTTGAGGCCAAGTATTGAACAATTTCGGTACTTGGATTTAAATGCTTAAGATAATGTCGACATGGCTGTTGTGACTCACATCAGTATCTAAAGCATGAAAATTTGAAACACTGTGTGTCATAAGGTCAATATATTTTTCAAAGTGTGTAAAGTCAAAGTCATATAACTAAATTGAGCGGATTTCAAAACACCAGCTTGTTTGAGTTCTGCAAACTTTCCCCTTTGACAGAAGCTGAGCACAATTTGTGCTAAGTTAGATATCATCTTGTGCCGAGATTGCATAGTTTTATTAGGTTTTGTTAGAAGAAGTTTTAAGTGAACTGTCTGAATCAATACTTTAATGTATTTAATATTTTTATGTTCATATTTAAATAAATTTTAATTTGGTATTGGCCTAATGGCTTAAGGGGTCGCTTTCTACAACGCCAAGTGTAACGGGTTCAAATCCCACATGGGACAACACGTTGTGTGATCCACAAATTATAGTTATATGTATATATATACATCCTTGATGCGGGAGTGGACTCAGAGCTGCATGATTTAGTATTGTTAAAAAAAAATGTCAAAGGCTAAAATTTACCAACAGTCTTTAATTTTCCACCTGAGGAGATAGCTCCCTTCTTAGAAAGATTTTGGCCCACTGTACCATGTTCCTCAATTCCCATAAAAGAAATTTCGATTTGCCAATAAAGAAAACGCAGCGGATTACAACTTGTTTGTAAATAATATACTTGCGTTTTATAATTTTTTCATTTAAATGCCTAAGCATCATTAAAAAGACTTATAGTCCTCTTTATGTGCCTGGAAAAGTATATTTTTTTCACTTTTATTGCCTACACTTTGAGCTCACTAAGTAATTAAACCCTGACAGTTAGTTTATCGCCAGTTTAATCTGAATTATCACTAATTTCATTAAAGCATCCTAAGTGATCGGCTTCATCAACTCAGAGATTAGATTTTCTGTTAAACGAAGTTCACTGTATTTAAGTAAGTAAAGAAAGGTCCAGACATACAAATGTTAATCATGCATGATTTTATTTCCTAATACGATCATTTACATCTCTATAGCAGAGAAAACATTTTCAAAGTGACATCTAAAACACGAACTAAATTTGAGATATTCAAACGCCGCCATTTTGTGTGCGCATTCGACATATCCAATGACGTCATTGTCCTTTCGTGTTTGTTTACTATTCAGTGTTTCAGTTAATTTATACTTACTTACAGTTATAATTGCTATAAAAATCATTGGAGATGGTATGTTTTCTCACAAACACTACCAACACAGTTTGAATTATGAGTCCAATAATTTCGATGAAGTGACTATCGACGTCACTTTTCGTTCCGACCAATAGTGACGCCTTATGTAAGTTTGAATTTCCCTCCCTTATTTTTCACTTTCTATTTAATATTTTCTGTGTTTAAAAAGTCACTAAATAAAGAAAAGCTATATAGATATATTTAAAAGATAATAAAAAATGTAGAAAAAAATATTTCAGGCAAATAAATATTTTATGCACAAAAAAATTGTTTCACTGCACTTTTGGTTCTTCTATCCTTAAAATAAATCAACTATGTTAAACTAAGTTTCTGTCCACGCTTGTCTACCTATTTAATCAAATGTTAGTTTAAAAGGATGAGGTATGCATATAAATAAAAATGAATTGTCATATATATTGCTAACTGCAAAATCCTAGAACCATTCGAACAATTTGATTATTTGCCTGTAATATTTTTGTCAAAGCACAAGAAAGGTTTTAAAAGAAAGAAAACATAAAAATTGTAAGAAAAATAGTAAAAATAATACTGATATTTTTTTACTAGACTGAAATAGACCAATAACTTTTGACAAATCGAAGTCTGTTCAGGCAGCTAATAAGAGATAAAAGATAAAAATGAGTAGTGTTAACGAGATTCAATATAAGAGTAATTCACTATCTGTTTAATAGTGTAGTAAGTCAACCGCTTATAATGACTTGTTAACACTTAGTGTATATGTCATTATATACTTTCCTAGTATTATTGCTATAAGAATTTCCCTGAAATTTTCGCACAATTTACTGTAGGTATAAAACATATCGAACGCAGTACACGGCTTATTTGAGTACTGTTATATATTTGTAGCTAGTGACGTACCCTTTCAAAAATATTTTATGGTCGAACATATTCACAATAAATTTATACTGCGTCTCTATATTTAGCAATTATACAGGATAGCTAATCATTTTCTGGCGCTATCCACATTACTTATTTATTTATTTTTTGTTCTTGCACTTTGTGTTAACGATAATACAATAGCATATCAATTATACCGTTAAAGAGCCACATATCGGCATGAATAGGTCGGTTCAATCCGAGTGATATCACGACCTCACAGAAAACTGGTGTGAAACATCGCTTGCTCTGTGTTTCACCGAGTCAGTGAGGATACCGGAGGCCAATACCCCAACCCCTCCCTCCATCACTCTCCCCATCCCCCAAAGGCTGGCAACGTACTTGTGACGCCTCTGGTGTTCCAGGTGTCCATGGGTGATGGTAAATACTTGCTATCAGGCCATGTCTGCTCGTTTGCAACCTATCCTATAAAGAGGCCGCCATAGTGTTGGTCAACATGAGGTATATTCACATCGTCTGCATACTCATTGATTATGGTGACTACAACTATTCGATTCTGCTCCTGCTTTCCATCAGGCACGTTATACGTTTATAAAATTTCAAATGAAAACCAGCCTCAAATTAAAAAAATGACAGTTAATAAATTTTGAACCAATTTTCATTGATTCTAATTCCTTAGGATTAAAAAAACTACCAGTCAACTGTACATAATATGTTTAGAGCGATCTGAATAACTACGACCCCCCGATGATGGCTTTGATTTAAATTAATTTCAGGAAATGTTCTGTAAAACGAGTGGGCACTATCCACCAATAACCTAAGGCTAGTCCAACGACCTGGTGAAGGAAGCAGAAAGCAGGAAGCTGTTGCAAAGCCGAGCCTTGTGGTAGGCCCGTGTTCAGTATCTTTCTGATTGAAAGATGATGATAATTGACCCGGTGGCGTTGTGGTAGCGTATGCTATTACTGTGCTTGAGGTCTTGGGTTCGATTTCCGGGTCGGACTAAATATTTGTATGATCTACAATATTTGTTTCGATGTTTGGGTGTTTTCTATATATAATATGTATAAATTTACAAAAAAAAAGTATATTTGTATCAGTTGTCTAGTACCCATAAGGCAAGCTCTGTTTAGCTCGGGACTAGACAACTGATACAAATACAATGGCAACAACATGGCGTGATATGTTAGATGTCCAAAATATTTATTTAAAAATATAACTTTAAATCTGAATTAATTCTATATTCTACTTACTTACTTCCTACTTCTGCTCAAAATAAGTTCAGAAGTAGAAACATAATATTGCTGTGGTATTCAAGGAGGTCTTAAACCTCTTTGTGCTCTAACCCATAGGTGTAAGATTACTAAAGGTGTTGGATAAAGCCGGTCAAGTGGTTTCGAACTCGATATGCTTCGAATGCTACCCCTTCACTCAACGAAATGTGTCAAGGGCAAAATGGTTAAACTATAGACAAAACACTTGTCGTAAGTTTTCTGTGTTCTAAGCACAAATATATAAACCATACTAGCTAACCGGGCAAATGTTGTTTTGTCTTAAAAGTAAAAAATATATATCTAGGGGTTGATCGTAGAGAGTTGAAGATTGTATGTAAGTTTTAATGCTGCATCATAAAAAATGAAAACAAATAATTTGATACAAAAAATATAAAAAGAAAAATAGTGGACTAACCTTAACATTTAACGCCGATTTTCAGGTCTACCAGATATGCACACAAAATTTCATGAGAATCGGTCAAGCCTATCGAGCTTAACAACAAACACCGCGACACGAGAATTTTATATATAAGATGATATTAGAAAGATATTAAAAATTAAACAGCTATTTAATTGCTTACATACAATAAGATTAAAATATAAAGTATCGTACTGAAGAAATTTAATTAATTCAAATATGAAACACTAATGAAATAAATTTTATTTTAAATGGGGTTTTCGAAATTACGACGACATTAAGCCCAAATTAATTCAAATATTTGAAATAGATCAAATGTCCTTCCGTGTTTTCAAATAATTCGGACACTAAACGTAAAATTCCGATATCGAAAACTGCCCAGCCCTATTTCATCGGTGGTCACAATCAAAAATAACCTCAATATCTTATACAATAGAAGTACAAATGGAATACAGATATGATTTACGCAGTCACATAACTTTACGCGTCATTACGCAAGCTATAACTTGCAGAAAAGTAATAAACCAACAACCTTATATTAAGAGCTCCATTGACGATCCGAAACACTGTGGCACTGCCTTAAAGAAACTTTCCTATGATTTTTTTTGTTCGTGTTTTTAACAACTTGTGAAGTTCTTTCACACGTTTTCGGGATTTCTTTTCATGATCTGTGTCTGTTTATGGGCTTAGTGATGAAGTTTTATGTGGGCAAATATATACGAATAATAAAATAAAGTTAGGATTTTCACTTAATTTTACAACATAATCATCAACATTATCAATCATCAACATCCCATAATGTCCCACTGCTGGGCTCGGGTCTCATCTCAGGAGAGGGTTAAGGCCATACGTCCCCACGCTAGCCAAGTGCGTGGTTGCGGATTGGATACTGGCAAGAATACCTTGTAGCTTCGTATCTTGCCGTTGGATGTTTTAAGCCGCCCGAAGTCCTCCAACTAAGCTTCACGACTGTTCAATCATAAAAAAATCATCAACCCATAATGTCCCACTGCTGGGCTCGGGTCTCCTCTCAGGAGAGGGTTAAGGCCATACGTCCCCACGCTGGCCAAGTGCGGGTTGGGGACTGGCAAGGCAACGTTGTGGCTACGTAATCTTACCGTTGGATGTTTTTAAGCCGCCCAAAGGCCTCCAACTAAGCTTCACGACTGTTATCCTATGATAACAACCGGGACCGACTGCTTAACGTGACCTCCGAATCACGGAGACGCTCATGGTAACATGCCACCAGCGGTCACCCATCTAGGTACTGACCGCGCCGTCGTTGCTTGCCCTCGCTGATTGTTTCTAATCACTGAGTGCAACTGGGCTATGAGCGACTGTTATCGTATGATAACAACCGGGACTAACTGCTTAATGTGACTCCGAATCATGGAGACGCTCATCCAGGTATTGACCGCGCCGTCGTTGCTTACCCTCGGTGATTGTTGCCAATCACCGAGTGCAACTATGAGCGCCTACATAATGAGGGGTTATAAATAATTACATCACTAGGTTTTGCCCTGGGTAAACATTAGTTTATGTTCTTTCTCAAGAATCCAAGTATATACAATGTAAATTTTGTCCAAATCGGTCCTTTGGCATAACCCTTTCGAAACGTTCCGTCGGGATGTAGAAGAAATTGTATCCTTTTAAATAATTTGTATACTTTGTTTGTAACAAGATTAATGTATATTAGTCATTTTATATAAACACATAGCAACTTACACTAAGAAGAGTTATTGATAGTTTATTAGTAGTGTAGTATAGTACTTGCTTTAGGCATATAAATTTTTGGTGCGTGCATATGTGAATAATCTCCTCGTAAATGGCTAAATCGATTTTTAAAAGAAAATGAATCGACCCACGGCGTTGCCTGCGGGTGAATTGATACCGCGGGTAACGCTGCGAGGCTCATCTAGCTATGAGTAAGAAACGATATAAATAACAAAGAAATAAACAAACAGATAGCTTGTAATTTCCTGAAAGCTTTCGGTTTTAATTTTCTCTCTTCAGATATAAGTGTGCAAATCGATCTCTTAAAACAGTTGTAGTAAAACCTATTGTGTCATAAAAGTACTAAGGAAACACAAGCCATAAAGAGATGTTTTATACCTTCACGTAAAAATTCGAAATGGCGGTTTTATTTGTGATATTACAATGCTATTTTATTTGCCATTGCTCACTTTGATGACACAGAGAGTCGACCTTATTGCTTTTCTAATAAAGCTTTACTTTCATCCGTTTCTTTGTATAGATGATACGGTATTACTGTTCTGTTTTATTGCTTTTAATGTTCTTTTTTATTACGATGCGTTTCGGTTTGATGTGTTCAAATCTTGGACTTCGGTCGAGACGTCGAGCGATGATTGTGAACATCGTTTGATCATTTTCCCTTTTTCATTTTATGTTAAGAGTTTTTCGTGTGTTTCAATTACTTTTTTCCCGCCATCGTAAACTGTATACCAATAAATTTTGAAACAGTTATTATTCTAACGACCGAAAACTCGAAAGCCACTTAATTATAAGAGGTTTTTAAGCCTCTTGTCATTTGAAAGTGGTATCGACAAAACGAGGTTTTACGACGTTTTTGACTGAAGTAGTCTTTAAGTGCTCGGTGATAGGCTAATTGGCATTTTCAAATTTAGAACTTGAATTAAAAACACATTTCTCTTTCGTTGTTTTTTTTTTTGAGTTTGCTCCTTACGAAATGATTTTCATATTTAGAGAAAATCGAACATTAATTAAATGTGACACTGTAGCGCTTTGTCAATAGCCATGTATATAATAAACTATTAAAAACAGTGCTAAAATGCTTATTATTAAGTATATCTTTCCGTGGTCATTTGGTTCGTTTATAGCGCCACTTGACGTTAAGTACGGCCGTGAGTCGGAACTGACACACACGTTTTTTTTAATCCATATATAAAAAGAAGAAGGTGACTGACTGACCAAAATACCCAGAAACTAACGCACAGCCCAAACCACTGAATCTAAAATCCTGGAATTTTAAATGTAGGTTCTTTACATAACGTAAGTGAGCTAGAGAAAGGGATTTTGGAAATGTCACCCCTAAGGGTGATAGGAGAACTTATGCGTGAGTGAAGCCGCGAGCAAAAGCTAGTTTGAAATAAAGTGATTATACAGAATTTGTTAATACTTGCCTCTACATTTTAGTTTTTTTTTTTTTTTAGTTTTAGCAATCTTTATACTATGTGTGTCCCACCGCTCCAAAGTTTTATATAAATTTATATCCCTAATTAATGCCTAGACCAGGCTGCCGTCAATTGACGTTTATTGGTAACATCTTTTAAAATAAAAGACCTTAAAATAACAATCTATAAACAGTTATTGATTCATGACACGAAACGAAATATATCACAAAAATGGTTCGTCGTGACTTGAATACATTTAAACATTTCGATGCAAGGCCTGTTCGGCATCAAACTTTGTATTTGCCATAAAGTTCTCCACCCCTAGGCTATTCGCCCCGCTAAATATTGCCACGATAAACTTTTTAATTATAGACTAAATGTTCTTGCGAGTCTGTGTTCTTGTAGCAAATTTGAAACTTAAATCATTGGTTAAAGATGCGTGTGTTTTGTTTACGCTGCTGCCAAAATGGCCGCCGGAGAATGAGGATTAGATCGAAGAACGAAAGTTTTTCAAGTCTAAACTATTTTTTTTATAAATATTGTGCCTCTTAAAGTTAATCTACTGGAAATAATCCAGAAGGAGTAATCTCCACACTCATTGTGAGTGCAGACAATGCAACAATGCGGCTACCAACTTATGACTGTATGTTGACTGCACGATTGGTCTAGTTTCAGCGGTCACTACACCACTCCCTACTGTGTCGAGTGTTACGAGTTCGATCCCTACATTGGACAACACTTTGCTTGATCCAAAAAATATTGTTCTAAGTTTTTTGTAGGTGTATCGTCTGATGGTATACGATTACCGCTGCCCTTGGACACCCGCAACACCATAGGCGTCACAAGTGCATTGCCGACCTCTAGGGGGGGGCGGGGGCGTTATCCTCATTCACTTTGTGAAACACTGCACGAGCACTGTTTCACATGAGTTTTCTGTGAGACTGTGGTATCACTCCGGTCGAGCCGGCCCATTCGTGCCGAATCATGACGGTAAACTTTAGATTTTCTTTGTGCTTGTTTCAAATCTAGTCGTAACGTCCTCTTTGACCTAGGATATAGTGCGGAAGTTACTTTAAAGAGAGGAATAGTTTACCTTGAATAAAAATTTTAATTAAAATTAGGAAAGCTGTAATAAAAGACCAAAGTCGACATTTAAAAATCAGACGTAAACTCATCTATATACAAGCATTTTTTACAAAGTCCGTAAATTTTTAACGCAACATCATTTTCATAATATGCTGACGAATATTTTTAAATAAAATGCAAATGCCACTCACTACAGGGCCCAAGCAAAAAATACTCAACATATTTGCTCTATTTCCATATCACTCTAACAGGTTTCCATCGACGGTTAAAAAAATGTATGAAAAAGAACTCTTTTGAATTTAAAACATTGCAGGCAACACAAGTTGATCCAAATTCAAAACACCCGTGTTTAACAGCAATTCTTTTTCGAAAATATTTTTGAAAATTAGAATATAATATAATACGGCCGTTAGAAATAATTGCTTCGGCGTACTAACGCTATGTAATGGGAAACCTCTGTAATTTTATTGCGTTATAAAATGCCATTTTGTTTTGGTATTACGGCCCAGTATTGGCGGGGAATTTCTGTACATAATATGCTGGCGTTGAAGGAATTTTGTACGTAATTTCGGGTCACTTTTTCAATCTTCGCGATGCTTAGTAAACGCGTAATGTGATTCTCCAAGAGATTAAAAATAGAAGAAAGATAAGCTTTTCTTGGTTTATGTGAGTCTGCGTAATATACATGAATAATGTTGCCATTACTTTTTTGACTTTTGCGAGCAGAGCTTTCTAGTTTTTGTTCGACGGTTGAACAACGTTGACTACTTTCTGAGCATTATTTTGTTCAAAAATAAACAATTATCTTTTTTTAAATTAATCATCTTTAAGTAGCTTTTGTTTTTGTTGAAGAATTTTGGCATCAGCTTAACAATAAGGCAAATATTTTTTCTAAAAAAGAATATTAATGTCAAATGAAGAATAATTTACATTAGAAGTAAGGACATGATTTTAAAACCTTCTTTAGATCAATAATTATGTAGTGCAACTTACATCTCTATATACATAAATCTTCTGTGTGTGTGTGTGTGTGTGTGTGTGTGTGTGTGTGTGTGTGTGTGTGTGTGTGTGTGTGTGTGTGTGTGTGTGTGTGTGATTAAACTCCTCCTAAATGGCTGAACTGATTGTAATGAATTTTATTGTGTTCAGTCCTGAATATTCGAGAATCAATAAAATGGATGCGACCCGCGGCGTTACCTGCGGATGAAATAATTTCGTGGGTAACACTGCGGGGCTAATCTAGTATACAGTAAAAAAATCAGACTTTTTTATTTTACATATGCATATAATATAATAGAAAGACTCTGCAGGGATCGAATAATGCAGACTCGATACAAGAACAGTCAGCAGTATCAAGCCATCCCATTGTTTCTTTGACATAAGCAATTAATGCTTGTCATCAAGCTGTTCACGTACCTCTGTTTTACTCCTTTCATATTTTTGCGTATTTAATAAAACACGTATAAAAACCCTTAACGAAACAAATTCAAATGATAACAATTACCAAGAAGATATTAAAATATAATGAATTCCAATGTTGCCATCAACATTCAAACGGGGTTGCCAGCTGTTAAAACGTTACCGTTAACTCCATGTTGCGGACGAAGGTATAAAAATTAATAAGCCAATGGAATAAATGATAATTACTTGTTTTACTTTCATTGTTCATTTTTATTTGGATTTAGATTTTGCACGCGTTGGAATAATTCTTTGAAGATTATATTTAACTAGAATGTTTATAGTAGAATTTAAATCTGAGTTATTGTGTGATATTATTTTTTTGTGGAAATGCTGGCATGGTTTCAGAGCCCAATTAGGGGATTTCTTTCAAAAAATATTCCTGATTGTCATGAAAGCTGAAACGTTAAGAATTAGTAAAATAATTTATTTTTAATGTATTATATCTACTATAGGTCAAATATAAATCTAATACAGAGATTTTTTAGTCGCTCAAGCTTATCAAGATGTGCTTCAGTTAGATCTAGCTAACTGACATCGGCATAGTCGAGAATTGGGGGAGAAGAGCTTATGCAGGTGCAGTCCTAGTTGCAGTTGCAACATAGTTACGCAGTCTTCGGGGAGACCCTACTGAAGAAAATATCTTAAGGCTGACTTATTGTATCTGTGGGCCCCAAGATAGAGTACTATCGATGTATATACCTTAATTTTTGACGCTAGTATTAATCTCAGGGTGGTCCCATCCTATTATATTTGAGGCAGCTGTGTCAGGTATTAATTATATTCTACATCTAGGTCAAATAATAACACAATTATAAAACTATAATTGTAACAAATCAAACGATTTGAGCAGGTATTGAACCCACCAATTGAAACCACTGCACTGGCTGACTGTCAAGAAATACAAATACACTTGTTTTTATTGATATACAGGCGGTGATGTTCACTTACCCTTATTTCATATACATATTCAAAAAAGTTCTGCCTATTTTAGGATCTAACGACAGTGTAAAGTTACTATTGTGTTAACAGTCAAAGTTTAACCAAAACAACTGGTTTATTTAGTAAACATTAAATCCCCCATTGAATGATAAACAAAACAATTTCTATTCAAATCTACGGGCACATACTTGTTCAACAACAGAATATTGCAAAAAGTTGAAAAACCTGAATATTGTTCAGTATAACTGTTAGAGTATTCAGTCCGCGGACTATTCATTGTAAGCGTATTCAAATCTTGTTAAGTCTGACAATAGCTGGGTTTTAAAAATAGGGTGGCGGTAGGGTCGGCGGAATTTGGGGTCGGTACTGTCCAAATACCGGTAGGAATTAATTGACATATGTTATCATTTATGTAATTCCCGAGACTAAATGTTTTAATAGTAATTTTAATAAAATCAATATAGCTTGTTAGTTTTTATCCGTGATTTCATAAGTATTTATGTCGAATTTTTTTAACAATTTTGAGGTGATTATATGCTGTATGCTATTTTAGTTTATAATCCATTTTTTTCTTATTTTAATCGGATTTATTCAGCTGTTCTTTCATTATTAATTGAAATACATTCAACCATTAACATTTCACGCATTCATAATAGACATAAGACTAGCTTGCTGAACAGTGATTTTTATTCCACAACAACAATAGGTATTATTTGATGGATTTTTATCTACTCCTGACAATGTGTATGTAAAACCTGCTGTTACGCGGTAATGAGTCCATAAAAAAATCCTAAAATCCTAAGTTACTCCTTACATTATCAGCTT
This sequence comes from Hyphantria cunea, assembly GCA_003709505.1. Classification (NCBI taxonomy): domain Eukaryota; kingdom Metazoa; phylum Arthropoda; class Insecta; order Lepidoptera; family Erebidae; genus Hyphantria; species Hyphantria cunea. The sequence continues at coordinate 108,844 of PKRV01003580.1, read as the reverse complement.
TCTGCCTGTGAATTTTTCGTAAAATCACTCCAACTCTTTTGGAGTGTAGACAGAAGAAACAGAAATAGAAAAAAATTAAATTGATTTTTATTTTAAATGTATCCTATCCTATATGCATTTAGTGAAAAGCTGAGTAATTTGAATTTGCAAACTTAAATTGAATATATTTTTGTGTAGAAGATACCATGAAACTTAATTACCATGAAAAATAAGTTTTGTTGAACATAAACAGACATATCAATACACCACGGGACCTTAGATATTTATAAAATTTACACATAGAAGGTGCGTTCCGGCTGGACAACAATCGCCGGCCGAATGTTTGTGATGACATTGTTTTTACATTAGCAACACTAATTTGTAAGACTTTGTGGTTTTTAGGGAGCTTAGCTTAGTCGGCACGGGGAGATATGATACTAGTTAGTTTAAATACGAAATATTATAAAACGTTTTAGTGGAAATTTCATCTATTTTATTCGCAGTTGAATTTGTGTTTCTTTATATATTACAAAATCAAGTCACTTTCGTTGTTTGATCACGTAGATTTTTTAAATTACTTAACGAATTTCAGTTCAATTTTCAGTAATGGATAGAGTGGTTCAACAGGAATGTTCATATGTATAACTAGCTGCACCCGTGGTTGTTTTTATATCTATACTATACCAACCGCAGAGAGTTTCTAGCAATTGTAAATAAGTGCCACTTTAATTAAGTAGGCTTCAGTTTCAACTTTAATACTCATACGCATTACACTTAATTTGAAAGTCATATAACTGATGAATAAATACTCAAATATTTAGTTTCACATTCAAAATAAGATATTAAACGCTCCATTACATAAGTATCTGAACATTGCTATTACTGAATTGAAACACTCGGTATAATTCGGCGAACGAACCCTCGCAAGCTCCCGGCAATCTCCGTTAACGCGTGTAATATAATAGAATTACAGCACTTACGTACAATTGTTAATATTTAAAAGTATAAAAAGATAAAGATTTATAAAAAAAACACATTTGCAAATATACTTTGGCACAAAGCTTAATAGGCAACCAAATTGAATAGGTTACCGGTACAATTTTGAACAAAACTATACAGTTTCTTTGGCAATAAGACTGGTAGCGCCACTCCAAACTGCAAATTTAACTTTGCAGGATCATAGGTTACGACATCATACCCTAGCAGGATTATAAATTATTGCTCTCAGCCAAATTAAATTCAAAACGCTTATGTATAAATGAAATAGTAGGTATATTTAAAGTGCATATGTATGAGAAGGATAGATAAATGTGTGGTATTTCTGTTGTAATCTTACGAATGTGTTTATTTTAGGCATTTAAAGTGATGGGTTTTAATACAGTTAGTGTACGTGTCGGAATTGTGCTAACGGTGTTAATAGTGGTTGAGAGGATGAAATGATTAGCTTCTATGGAAGGGAGTTCCGGGGTTTAGTGATAATAGTATGGGCGAGGAAGTTATAGGGTAATATTGTGGCGATAATTCTCGAGTTAGATAACGTTAGTTAGAGTTTATTATCTTTTGAGTTACTACGAAAGTTGCATGGGGAAGAAAATACATTAACAATATGTGGGTAAAATATTAATTTCAAAAATTTTGCGTTATATAATCTTAAGATATTTTGACCAATTGCGGTGATTGTGGTCATGTGAATAATATATTTAATTAAGAAAGAACCAAAAGTGTATGAAAGTATTTCCTTTTATTAAGACTGCCTGCATTACATATTGCATGACCGCCTCATGCAATATGTAATGCAGGCAGTCTTAATATCGAATGACATTTCTACCAGTCATCTTTTGAATGGTTTAGAAAGTGACTTGGCAAGTGAATATGTATCATAAAAAGGCACAATGAATCGATCAATAATATGATACCAATTAAACGAAAAAAGGTAGATAGATAAATGTACAATAAAATATTTATACAATATACACACAGAACGCATATAAGTATGAAGTTATATTCGAGATTAAGAGACTACGAAGATATTTCTTCTATTTGCTTCTCATAAAAGTCTCTGACTTTGGCCTTCAATGTATCACGGTTAGTTAAAATATCCTTCTCAAGTCCACCTCATCCCTATTTATTTATGGACCAGCGATTTTTCATGGTGTTACTCGAGTTTGTTATTGTTGCTTTATAATAAAAAATTTAAACGGGTAATCCCTTGGGGCAAACTTACTCCTTATATCGTCAGCTGTCTATCAGTGAAAGTTCCATCAATATCATTTTTCTCGTTTCAGAGATTAACTGGAACAGACATATAGACGAACGGAAATAAGAGCCACATCCATATAGTGTAAAAATCTGAATTGAAACTGCTAACAGACACTTTAATATCATTTATTCGTATAGTTTTTGGTATATTAAATTGTTATCCATAGAAAAAATACTGCACAGAAAATCTTAAGTAATTTTGGTTAAGCGAGGCCAATTGAGTTCAATCTCTTTCTATTTTTCCCTCTAGATCTCGAAGTGAGAACATACAATTCAGTAACGTGGTTGAGACTTTTGGGACTCGTTCATTTGCAATGTTCATGAGCTTAACGAGCCATAAGTCCAAGAGACGATTTTTTTCGTTTCCCGTTTATACTCATCATCTCCTTACTCTTTTTCCAACTTGATTTGGATTCGATGCCTGCATAGTTAAGCGGTCACAATGCTATTTTCTACTCTGCCAAGTATTATTGGCTCAAATCCCACGGGACAGGTATGGTTCATAAATTATTGTTACGATTTTGGGTGTACTTTGTGCCCGTTTCGCGTATGTTTGTAAAGTCCTTCGTGTCACAAGATTTATCCTCCTCCGCCTCTTACTCCATTCCTGGCCATATCCTCTTTCACGTAGTACAATACTTTAACCGAAGTCCGTGGGAGAGCCACGCTTCAGCATGAATGGGCCGGCTCGACCGGAGTGATACCACGGCCAGAAAACCGGTGTGAAACAGAGCTTACGCTGTGTTTCATCGAGTGAGTGAGGATACCGGAGGCCCATACCCCAATCCAACGCCCCCTATCCCCCTCACCATCCCCCTTCCCCCCAGGCCGCCATAGTGTGGGTCACCATGCTGCATTGTTCTTTTTCGCATTGAGGATGGTGACCACCACTCTTGGATTCTGCTCATGCTTTCCATCAGGCAGGGCAGAGTCATTTTAGCAGCTTAAATATAAAAATAATAATAATAATAATTTACTTATCTCCAACGTTAACTAAAAATTAATTGTTTCAAAACTCCGTCTATTTATCAAACTTTTTGAAAGTTATTTACATATACTTAGCGTCACCGTTTAAATCTGATATAAACAGTTTTAAATAAGGAATGCTGAATGAATGCATGAGTATTACGATTCATCATGATGTAAGCACATGAAAGTCGGTACTATTTTTATATTTACTTTTCCACATATCGGTGACAAATTCGATCCTTAAAAGCAAAGCATACATTATTTCTTCGCCCATTTTTTCCCCAAAGAATACATTACTAAGCCGCACGATGTTATTTACACTATATATTTTATTTCCAGTTTTCTTAACAGCATCATTAATCAACGGCTATTTATATCATTACAACCCTGAGGATACACTTCAAATAAATATACCACTCTTCATCTTGTCAAAATAACAAATTTGTGTCACTTATCAAAAGCGAACACTTAAATTATATATTCCTCTCTTTTTAGTTTGTGTACGGTATGTATAGCTGTCTCGCTTTAATATTAAAACCGCTAAGTAAAGCTATTTATAAGAAGCTTGTATAATCGGAATAGATCAATCGCGCCAGCTACATGTATACGTATTTCTGTTGATGTGTCGTGTGAGATTGAGACAAGTATTCGTTAAGGTACCTATCAAAATTTTTAAATCTTACTTTTGTTATGGTATGTGACGGCAAAGGAGTAGATAATTCACATCACGGTAAGTGCCTGCCGCCACCTATGGACGCCTGCAATTCATGAGTCATAAGTGCCAGCCCAGGAATCCAGTCGCCTTCGAGTTAAGGTAAAGTTACCGAAGTTCAAGCTCCCCTTGTTTGCCCGTCGGTAACTTTGCTTGATTGTTTTAATGAAAGTACCAAATATACTGTTAAATGTAGAAATAATCGAAATTATACATAGACAATTCAATTTAAATTGTTTGTATGGATATTATTGTTTATTTTTGTATTAATGGAACATTCATTGCACGTACGATTTCCATAATCCAAGATACGAAAACTAAGACTGTTAAAAAAACTAGTTTAGAATGAATTGTTTCTAAAGTTTAACTTCAAATAGGAGAAAAATGTTCTTTCGGTATCCGAGCGACGCAACTGTCTAGTTTAAATTAAACTAATTACTACAGTTTCTCGTTGAGAAGAAACCGCAATATTTCAGGTCGGCACTAAAGGTGCCGGCGAAGTGTCACGGAGCCTAAAGAAAGTCACTAGTCATGGGAACGGAAGCTACGTGGAAGTAGGTCGGACGAGGATATAAAGATTACATAAATACAAGAAGAGCTCGCAATGAAGATATTTAAGCTTTATATTTTAAACTAGTAGCCTAAAGAGGCTTCGATTTGCCAAAAGTTACTCCAATAGCCAAAAAAAAATATTATAAAAAAAACAGATTATTGTGGGAGTTAATATTCTATTCATATAACAGTTTTCCAGGTGCCTATTTACCATCTCAGCGCAGGCTTTATGAACATAGATGCCCTTGGTATTGGATACACTGAAACAAAAAATGGACTGTGATTGATTTATTCTTGAACATATTTAAAGAACGTCTGTAACATCAGCATTATTTGACTACTAACTGAAATTTCATTTCATATTGACATCACTATTAGTGTGACCGCGTTGAAATGAAAAATATAACCAAATTTAAATTAATGCTGTCAATGATCAATACTTTCCTGCAGGACATCTTAGTACATATCAGTCTGTCACAGACTCGTATTCTCATTAATGTTGTAACTATCTCAAGTTAGAAAGTTAGAGAAAGTTAGAGAAACAAACTTCATAAGTTTGTTTCTCTAACTTTCTCTATGACAGAGAAATATAGGTTTATTTTTATATGTAAAATTAACGATCGTATGATCGGGCATGAGATGAACGAAGCTAGTATTATTAATAAAAAGAAATCTAGACAACCATAAAACTATACAGGATTCTACAATCGGCACTACCAACACAAAATTGCATGCACCATCTAGTTCGAAGAACTCGATCCATTATGGAATACAGAATACAGCGTATATTTCAGACAAGTTTACGATTTCAACACGACTGTACGTAAACATAGTTACTCAAGCTGTGTTGACACTGGTAAACGAATTTGAACCTACAGCACTCTATACTGTATGTATCAATTGCAATGAGTTTATACTCGTATATACATTTGTATGGTTTCTGTTATGTTGCTGAATAAACTGGGGGTCATCACAATGTTTCCTTGTAATCGTCGTATTCACTAGAGAAATGTAGTCATGAATGAATCATATTACAAAATACTGATATGAGTAATTGTTAAGTCCAAAAAAGCCTGTATTCATATTAATGTACTATTTGTGCCCTGTGGTATTGCCAGCCTTTTTGTTGCTTGTTAACTGTATTTTGTTTTTTTCATTGGCTTCTGCTTGGTTTGTAATCTAAATTACTTTTTGTAACATCACTTATTTGCCATTGAAAGTTTCGACAAAGTTGGTTATGCCATTTCGGATATTAGCATTATTCCGGCATAATATAGGATATTTCTTTTCTAAAAAAAATTGATATGTTTTCATACGCATTTAGTAAAAAGCTGATAATTTAAATTACAAAAAAAACGTGCTAAAATTTAATTTACTTGTATAGACATAATAAAGAAAGCGCAAAAAGAAAATCAAATTTTACCCTCCTGAAAACTTCTCTTCTCAAAGTCGGTTACGGAATGAATACAGAACTGTCCAACACACTACAAACTACAAACCCTTTTATTGTGTAAGCATGACAATCAAAACGCCGTGACGTCAACTCTGACGTCATAAATCAACTCTTTGTTAGTACATCTATCATTCCGCTAATACGATTGAACTGCCTTCTTCAATAATGGGTTCATGTTCGGGCTGGTATGATTTATGTTTAGACCACGACTCGTGTTATAATGCAGTTTTTGTAACATGACTAATCATTGGAGTTTTCTCACGAAATGAGGAGTTAATGAGCTGAAGGTTTATCTGGTGGTAAGTGGCTGATTAATGTACGTACAACTTTTACGAGATTCCACAACATTGGGGACTATTGGATTGGTAGTTAGTGATCCTGACCACCAAGTGGGTTTGGTTCTCATTTATGACGATAAATTTTCTAGACACGAGTATAGGTTTATTGTTAAAAAAAATGATAATTTGAAATCCAGGTTATCTCATCCTCATCAGCAACCTTTGACAGTAGAGAAGAAGTTTTATAAAATACTTTTTTTATGTACAAGCTACCAAAATGACTCTACTCTACTTGAGGGAAAGAATCACAGAGTGTTGGTCACCATCCTCAACGCGAACGTGGTCAGTGCAGCATAGTGGCTCACATTATGGTGGCATAATGGAAAGGAAACACGTGTGGTGGTAGTTCCATGTTTTAATGGCTCGGCACAGGAAGGTAGAACCAAAACGTTAAATTCAAAAGCGTATGTCTACCTCTCTAAAAGGGTGACTTCGAAAGCCGGCATTTGTTCTTCTGTAGACGACCGGTGGCCAGACCTGGTAGTATAGGGCTTTTTTCAAGTTTTCCGACTTTTTACAGTGAGTTGCACTGCGTAGTTCACTCCCTTATGGTGAATAGGATTTGTGATACTCTTTATTCTTAATCCATAATTGCAACATAGATAATGAGCTCGTGTTTGAATTTATTTCTTATCCGGGTTATCTAATTAAGATTTATAAGATACATAAAGTTTAGAAGGTTTTCGAAGATATAAGGATATTAGGTGTATTGGATCTCTAGTACCCATAGGTGAGTGATCCAGTTGTGTGACGTAATATATGTGCTTTTACCTCTTAATGTCTTCAAGCATTACTTACAACATTGTTCATGGGTAATAACGTTTCACAGTACACAAGAACCTCTAAAGTTTTATATCAACAACTATGTAAGATTTCATTGTTGCCAATGGCCGTGTTAGTCACGGCAATGGATCTGTAAAGAGTAAACTTTGTAAATAAAAACTTATTATTTTAATATTACCTATTCATATTTTCTATAATGTTATGTGATATTAGAGCTAAAACGTGGACACTTACGGTGACCAGTCCAAAAGTTTAAAGTCGCTTAGCGTGCTATGGAGAGGGTGTTACTCGAAGTTTCTATAAGGGATCATATAAAGAACGAGTGGGAGCCCAAAGGATAAGCAAAATGAAACTGGCAGGAGCTGGACGCAAGAAGTTGAGCCTGGAACCAAGTAGCGCGCAATTTATGTGGTTTATGTCCAGTAGTGGACTGCGGCAGGGTGATGATGCGGACTAAGAGCGTTGGATATTGTTCCAGATATATAGTGACAATATTAATCTAAGTTATCCATACTTGAATTTCTTACTATCTATTGTTTATATCAATTGCTTAATCTTTTTAAAGTAGTAGGTTACATGAGAAATAATTTCACATCTTTCAAACTGCTATCTGATTCTAAACTCATAAAAAAGGAGGAATTTTATGGATAAATTACATTCAGATACAGAAAAAATGATCCAGTTCAAATACTTTAATTTTTTGTACATAGGTATACATACCCACACATGCATCATCAAAATACTCCTAATAGTGTTCATTAATAAGATCTTAAAATAGTTAAAATGTCACATGTTCGAGCACAATCCTTAGAATGTAACTCCAAAACTACCAACTCGTCTCGTAAAACTAACTCGACTCGTAAAAGTCGTCACGAAACATATAACTGCCTGTTTTCATGTCCTTATACTTGTCACAGCACACACACATACACACACGTAACACTGATCATGAATGTTACTTACACTATTGTAACTATATTCTTTTGTTGTAGACTACGAGAGTATCAGCAGATATTTTTGTACAATTTATATAATATACTCAAGATCTTTATCCCTGAAGCTGTGCACAAGCTATACTTATGCGTATTAAGCACTTAAGTTTCGGCTACTCTGGAATAAGTGCCACTCTGTTAATAAAAGCAAGCTTATTGACGTTAACCGAGCCCTATTTATAATTTTTTTATACATATCTTAACATTTATTCTATACATTACATCCAGACACAGAAGGCATAGTCTTACTCATCAGGCAATGTTTAATTCAATTAGGACTTCAGTAACATACTAGGATAAATAGGAATAGAGACTAGGTTTTAGAGATTTATAAAAAGAAATAAATTACCGAGGGAGAGCCATGCTATGATGAATGGGCTGGCTCGACCGGACTGATACTACGACCTCACAGAAAACCGGTGTGAAACAGTGCTTGCGCTGTGATTCACCAAATGAGTAAGGATACAGAAAGCCCATACCCCATGTGGTTTACCATCAGGTGATAAGTCTGCTCGTTTGCCCTTATTCCATAAAAAAAATTATAAATTTCGGACATCTATCACACAACGCCATCTAGTCCCAAACCAAGCGGAGCTTGTATTAAGGGTACTAGACAACTGATATAAATAAAATACATACATACTTCCTTTTGTAAGTCGCAGTTGTCTTAGTTAAAAGTAATCTTCAGTACATTAGAACATAAATTTGCGCATATATTTTACTCATTTTTATTAAATTTGGTCTAAAAGCAGCTCCTTCGAGTATTTTCCTTTAAAATTGACCTCCCAATTCCCTACCTTATATCCTATAGGGCCTATTATTGATTAAAGGTATGTTATCTATTGTGTAGCTGGTACTAAAATTATAGTCAGAAAAATATGTGTATAAAATAGGCCTCCACCTGCTCCACTTAGCGATAAAGGTGCGAGTATATATGTATTCATATCGGTAATCACTTTCGCGCTTAAAGGTGTGTATTATCATGATGAAAAACTATCTGACGCATTTATTTCAAAAAAAGGGTAACTTCTGCACTATAGATATATCCTGGTCTGCAGGGAACATTCAAAATCAGAACAACAATTTGTAGCTCAAACTAAGGATTGTCACATACAGTAGAACCAGTGGTATGGTGGCCGTTTAAACCACTGTGCGTGCAAAACTGTGCTTAGCTTATTTATGAAGAAGTTCTCCTCACAGTCCTTAGAATCAGAGAAAGGGGAGCCAATGTTTAAAAGCACAAGAACTTTCTTGTAAGTTAAAGGTGCGAAGGTAAGCGAAAGCTACATACCGTTAGGTGATCTGTCTCCTAGTATTATCCCTACAATACAAAATGAACCAACAAGTCGAGACAGCTTAAAATTTAATTAACAACAATTATTACCTAAGAAAGTTCTCGAACCATATTATGAAAATTGAAATACAAGTTTTAGCATAAGAATAAGGTTTATAATTTTACAACTTTTTCGCCAGCGGGTACCTCTCGCACGTCCAACTTAGAAGTGTCACTTAAAACTGGTTTTAACTGGTTACAACATGCATGCAGGGCTGGCACAAAGCTTTGTGTTTACTTTCGTTTCTAGTTTTTTCTTTGATATAAACTAGAACCGAGTGAGACGTTTTATGAACCTAATTTTAGCTCTTAAAGTTAATGTGAATATTTCATACGTTAATTTGTTTCTATTAAAAACTTTGAGAGTTTACTGAAATTTTACCAGTTAATTAAAAATGTTTAAATAGTTCATAAAAAAATTAGGTTATAATTACGTGGTTTATAACAGCAATGTCTCACATTGAATTAAAGTATCATATCCTTGACTGCCTCGGTGGCGCCGTGGTAGGGTATACGACTGCTGTACTTTTGAGTTCTCGGTTTATGAGTTTGGTTGTTCATCTATATATTATGTATGTCATTATCTTCATCATCTTCCTAGCCTTTATTGTTTCCAAGATTTGGAGTCGGCTACTAGTTCAACCAGTTTTAACTGAATATCACTTTTTACACGGAGCAACTGCCATCGGACCTCCGCAACCCTGAGGGTGAACTGTATTCGAAGGTTGAACTCGTTGTCAGTATATTTGAGGGCACTGACTTCCCAATAACGATTGCCATAGATGTTCATGACAACCGGGACCGACGGTTTAAAGTGCTCTCCGGGGTTCGGGCGGGAAACACCTAATATGTATGTATTTACAAAAAAAGTATATTAGTATTATCTCAGTCTATCTAGCTATCATAATACAAGCTCTGCGTAGTTTGAAGCTAGATGGCGTTGTGACATGACTGAAATATTTATTATTGAGTATCATATCCATCTTCGTCGCCTGAGCTAACGGACATCCACTACTTGATATAGGCCTCTCTCTTTAGACGTTCCACAGCAACTGGTTTTATGCTGCCCGCAGCCAACGGCTTTCTACGATATTCACCAGTCAGACCACCTTATAGTGAGCCTACTCACCCATCGTTTTCTAATACATTGCAGCCATACTAGAACTTTTCGATCATTTTGAACTCACATCAAAAAAGAAGGAGGTTCTGATACCGACGATTTTTTTGTTTGTTGCCTTAGAACTTTTGACTGGATGAAGCCATTTCGATGGTTCTTTATTATTTGAAAGCATTTATTTGGGTTTCATTACATTTGAGATACAGTTTTTAAAGTCGGTTTTTTTGTGATAAATGTTTTGATTACTATATTATTTTCATTGAATCGTGTCTGTTAGAGCTCGCCATGAATGATAAGCCAATTGTCACGTTTAAATATTTTAACTCTTTTTATTAATTTGTGTATAAGTCTACAATAAAGATTAAATAAATAACTATAAATTGATATAAATATAGGTACTTGCCTAATTTTCAACTCGTTTGTGACAACCCTTAACCCCATCTCTTAATAGTACTGCCCGTTGCGTCTGTTCCGAAGTTTCAAGCAATCCAATCTTATATAATAAAATACTTTATATTCTCTTTGTATAATTTAAGGTGCAAATTACTGTTTTCAAGTTTCAGAACTCAGCTCCAAGTAGATTTGGTAATAAGTAAGTACTGTTTTTATAATATCGTTGTGATAAAAATACAAATAATCTAAAAAGGTACATACACAAACAATAAAAATACTCCCAAGCTAGAACACATGTCATCATTAATCGCGAAAGACTTCGTATATATTAAAAAACTAACACCAAGAATACTAATATGCAAATCAACAGAGATGGAAAACAGCGAGGGGATCGCTTTAATTACTGTGCCATCTGTGTCTAGACTAGTTCATAATATTATATTATGTAAAATTGAGATAGACTAAGAAAGGAATGAGATATTCCAGGCGACATTTAATTTTCTAGCTAAAGATTTCCATATTGCTTGCAGAGATTAAAAGTTCAACAGTACAATATTCATAGTTTTAATTACTGACATGAATATAAATGACCGAATATATTACAGCTGTAAAGGATTTTAGCAAGCTAAGAATTAATATTACGTCATTAGGTATGTTGTGAACGACATATAATGTCATACATGTATTCTCATTACCTCAGATGTGTTTTAATTAATGTGCATACGCATATTCTAATTTTAAAGTATCTTTATTACTTAAAATAAATGCGAAGTCTAAACTTATAAGTCAACCCAAACAAATATTGCATACAATTTTCATGAAAATATACACACGATTAGATAGAAAAAAACCTCCGATTTCGATTTCATTCAAGAAGAGTCACAGCACTTTGCCAATCAACAAAAAGACGAAAATTTCCTCGTCTTATAGCGAAAATGTACATCAATTTTTTTCTGAAACACCCTAACTATGTATGAAAGTGACACTCAGATAAGTGTTGCCCTTATTTACTGCTCACCCTTTGACAAATTGTGCCCTAACAGCCCTCTACACTATTATACATTACATCCTTATTTCCATAACCTAAGAGGGTAGTTGAGTGTATTAAGCATATCAAAATATTATGTAATTGTAACTTTATAGGTATTGTAATAGAGTACAAATTTAATCGTTTGATGTGTGTAATAGAATTCGCCAGTAATGTGAGTGGGTTGCAATAATTCTTCAATTAACTTAGGCTCCAGGGTGTTTTAGGCTGTGGTTTAAGGCACAAGAATTTTAAGTAAAAATGTGTCTTGAAACCTAACGAATGATATTTGTAAGTCAATTTAATTAAGGTTTAATTAAATCAATAGATTTTAACTACAAACTTTTTATAATGGTATTTCATTATAAACATATAATATATAAATTTGCCTTTCAGAAAATGCGGGTAACGTTTACATAAAGATTAATTCTAAAAATGTTTTATATAGTCCTGAAATATGCAGATCTTTTAAGTCGCTTATCAAAGTTTGCTAAATACCCATATTAAAAAACGACTGCCGATAAAACTGAAAAGTATAACTTAATAAAATTAATATGTAAAATTATAAATTTCATAATTTTTGAGTAAAAAATATCAACATCAAACATTAGCATGTCGGTGTCGTGAACCCATAAGATTTTTTCCTACCAAAAAGTGTTCAATGCGGCCAAAGAATTTTGTGACGTCAGCGTGTCGGTGATGCAGTGACACGAAGTCATAAGATTTCCTGCTATCAAAAAATCCTCAACGCAGCTAAAGAAGTTTTCACTTCAAAAACTGATTTATGAAATTTTATTTGATAATTATTTCTTTTCTATTCATCTAATACATAAAATGCAAGCATTATAAATCTCACAGATATTCTTAAAATGGGTACCTATTATAACACGACGGCGGGGAAGGACCAGGACCGTGTCATTTCAAGTATTACCTAGGAACAACGCAATTATCAGGTTTTCCGCTCCGCTTTTATAACTATACCATACATTGTTACAAGTATGGTGACGCACAAATCAGTCGTAAGATAGCAATTCTAGAGTCTCACACAATTTCGCTGCCTCAAACGATTACTTGTAAACAACACTAAATTGCGCCACTAAGACGCAACACTACACTCGCACTTCAAAGGCTCTCAGTAAACTAATTGAATCAAAAACATAGAACGACAACTAAATGAATTGGTTAACGTCATTAGTCGTTACATCCTTGACACCTTTTATGAGTCTGCAAAGACCGCAATTTAATCAAGCAACATTTATTCAAACAAATGAAATTGAAAGTGTTTGTTTTGAATTTTCAAATTAATCGCTTTTCACCAAATGATTTTTGATGATTTGTTTATTCTGAATAACCTCTGGAACGGGTTTACCCATTTTGAGAGGACTTTCACTAGCAGACAGCTAATGTTGTAAGAAGTAGCTCATAATGGTTTTTTAGAATAACTTTTCCCTTTTTCCCGCAACATTTCCCGCGGTTGCTGTTACAACAGCAACTGCGGGTTTAGCTAGTTCTGAAAAAAAACGATCAATAAATTTACTATGTAAAAACGACTTTTCAAATACTTTGACTGGTGGTGTGGCTTAATATACATTAAAACTGCCTGCGAATATATTGTACAAGACGAACTTAATATCCCAGGTATTTCTTCCAGTCAATGCTTTGGGTATTAGAAATATGTGTGGTGGTATATATTTAAAATAAATATGATGCTGGTTTAATAAACCTTTAGATAGGTTTCCTTAGTTATATAGGAGAAGATCAGTACTAGAATTACACCGTGGGAGAGCTACGCTTCGCCATGAATAGGCCGGCTCGACCGGAATATTACCACGGCCTCATAGAAAATCGGTGTCAAATAGCAATTGCGCTGTGTTTACCGATTGGCTGAGGATGCCGAAGGCCGATACGATATTTTCAAATATCGTAAAAGCCAAAACAACTAATACAAATTTTCTTCTACTGAAGCGTTACTATCCTCTCAGAGAAGCTCAACCAAATATGGCAGTATTTGTGCTGTTGTGTTTCATTGGCGAGTGCGAGTACGGAGGGCCAATGATGCAGAAGCATAGGCAGAGGCCTCCACAATGTGGGTCACCATGCTGCATTTTTGCATTTTCTACCTTCGCAATAAGTTTGATAAACCAATACTCTAAGATTTTACTCTTGCACTTTGGCAGGCTTATATATAAAAATAATAGTACTATTTTCTAACATTTCAAAAGAATAGGACTAAGTAATGGGTGCTGGTGCTGAACGCTTCAGTAATATCAAACAAAAGCCTACAGTTTGCCCTATATAGTGAAAGCAGAGCGGAAAAATTTCAGCTTTTATAGGTCGCACTTAATTTGAGCTTTTCTCTTTTGAGCGAGATAATAAACTTGGTTAATTTTATTAATAGAGACACTTTGAATTACAACGCTTTTTGTGTTAAATTAAATCGCAACCTTATTTCGTTCGATGAAAGGATGTTTTTTATTAATTTTATTTGATCTGAGCTTTCATAATAGAGTGAAGTTATAACCATCTGGTTTCTTTGTTCGTATTCATTCGCGATATTATTTACTTATTTCTGTGTGACTGTAAGACATATTAAAGAGCAATAGAACCAAACAGCCGCGTGTGATGTATTGAGAGACTTTTACTAATTATTAGATGCGCTCGTTTCACTGCCTATGTACATTTCGGTTATAGTAAAGGTAGCTGACGTCCTTCTCCAAGGTCCATCATCATCATCATCATCAGCCTATCGCAGTCCACTGATGGACATAGACCTCTCCGATTGCACGATGGAAGATGCAAGAAGCCGAGAATCGAACTAAGTGCTAGTTTGATTCACAACTTCCCGCATCCAATTTCTGCCAGCCGTCCAAGGTCCGTTGTATCTCAATTGGTAAATTCATCCAAATTGATTTAACAGTTTAACCGTAAAAGATTAACAAACAAGCAGATAGAGTTACTTTCCAATTTACAACATTAGTATGGATTTTGTTTTCAATGTAGGTACTCATGCAGCTTTAACAATAAAATAGAGAAGATATAAACTAAACAGACAGACATATTACTAATTACAATGTTATTTGTAGTTTGCGTGCGTTTGCGTGGTGACATTAAATCTAAAGCATTACAGAGAAGATTGTTCTTATTATGTCTGCCATATAAAATATGTTTATATGATTGTTATGAACTGTGATGCCCCCAGATTTTTGTACAGCCCTTTTGACATTTTTTAATCCACACTTTCATACTAATATTATAAATCTGAAAGGAACTCTGTCTGTCTGTCTCTGTTGCGCTTTTACCCAAAACCACTGAACCGATTTAGATGAATTTCGGTACAGCGGGATAAATTGGACCTTTAAAAATAACTTAAACTACTATTTTATTGCGATAACCAATATACACACAGGCGGAGCCAGGAGTTAAAGCTGGCTTTATATACTTTTGAATGAGTTTTTTTTTTGATTAAGTTTCACCAAAAAAAAATTAAAAATATTCAGAATCCTTTCTTAAATCGTTTATAAATAAAATACAACTATGTTCAAATAAAATATGCTTATTTAAAACCATCTCCAATGGAACGGAGTTAAAATACAGTACAGTCTAAATAAAAAGAAATATCCATATATAAGACAACCCAAAGGATTTGCAACCAAATGATTCCCTTATCTTAAAATTACAAAATTTCCCTTCAAGAAACTCCCATCAGTTTATATAAAGTTGACACCGAAATACTCTGTCCAAAGTAACTTACCACCACGAAAGGATCCCATATAAAAGGATCCTACACAAATGTGCAATTCTTCCACAATAATATAAAAGGGTTAAGTTGTACAACATGGTATAAATTATACTGTGAAAAATACAAAGACTTGAGATGCAGAGCGCGGGGTTTGAATGTCTTATCTAGAGTGACTCACGTCTGATTAATAACGCCTACATTTATGTTAACATGTTAGTTTATCGTTTAAAATAAATAAAAATTATGCACTAATGTGTCTGTATCTGTGACAGTAATGTATTTTAAAATTTCTGTTGATACTACCCTTTTTTCTTTTTTTAAGGGACTTTTACCTTATTAAGTTATACCAGTAACTCAGCTAGTGCCAGATACTATCCTGTATAATCTTGTACGCTTTGACTACATCTGTTTTAGTGGTTAGGCCTGACTACTAAACCGACAGAACTGTTAAAATTAGGTAAAAAGAAAATCAATAAAAAATATTAAAATACACATCGTTTAATTGTCTTTTAAATCATAAAAAAACATAGCCTTAAATTACTGATATGGGCCGGCTCGACCGGAGTGATACCACGGCCTCACAGAAAGCCGGTGTGAAACAGCACCTGCGCTGTGTTTCACCGAGTGAGTGAGGATACCGGAGGCCCATCATCCATCCCTTCCCCTCATCCCCCAAGGCCGGCAACTCACTTGTGATGCTCTGGTGTTACGGCTGTCCATGGGTGGCGGTAATCGCTTACCATCAGGCGATACGTCTGCTCGTTTGCCAACAATTCCAAGCAAAAAAAAAACTTATTTTCACTAACCCACCAGTAAAGTTAATTATAAATGCGACTTAAGTCTTCGTTGCCACGGTTTATAAAATGGATGATGGTACTTTGCATATAACATACATATTTTTAACATTTGTGACTGTAATTACATTACATTTGGTAATACTCCAAGTAGGTTTATTGGACATCACAGACAGTGTAGCTATTAAGGACCCTTTTGGCAATGAAGAGTAAAGGAATATGATTAAATAATTAAAAGTAAATTAAAGTCTAGTCTATTTTGATTCACAAAATTTTGATATACCTTTAAGTTATAAGTATATAACATAACTTAATTTCATTTAAATTACTAGTACAATTGGTATATATAAATATATACCAATCGTACTAGTAATTTATATATAATATAATATATATATATAAATAAACTACATTTGGGAAAAGGCAAAAGGCAGGGAAATAAATTTTGAAAAAGTGTTTTATGTAATAAACACACATTTAAAAAATATTTTAAACGAAATTCAAGATGTGTTCCACTATTCTATTCCTGTTTTCCATCAGAGTAGGGTAATTTTGGCAGGCAAATAGCGTAAAAACATTAACAATGTGACATGTGCTTTCCTCGTCTTATTAACTAGTTTATTCAACTTAACTGCAAGGTTATTTAGTAACTTCTTACTCTCTCCCGAGATATATTTTGCAATTGGTGTAATAAATACATACACTTATGTTTTTCCACATTATGTGATTTCACAAGCATTTGAAGCTCGATGTCCATTCTAGCCGTGTGTCCGCAGTTATCTCCTCCGTGGCACTGCTGCCGCTGGCGGTGCTTTCTCGTGAAATAACATTTTTGATTGTCATCCCCTTTCTTTTCTTTTTAACCCTTTGGGTACTATCTTGATGTAGATGTTTCTTACAAAAATGCTAAGTGGAGTGTTATGGCTGCGAATCTTATCGCTCTTGTAATAAAATTGCGCTATTGAATTACTGTTTCCATTTGTGGCGAATGTTCAAACTTTTGTTTCATTGTGGTTTTCATTGAAGCTAGATTATAATCGTTAACAGACGAGTTATAGAGGAAAAATAAATATTTTTATAGGCTTCTGAAGAGATAATGGTAAACGATTACCGCCGTTCATAGACACCCGCAACACCAGAGGCGTCACAAGTGCGTTGCCGGCCTTTATAGGATGGGGAGGGGGGTGGAAGGAGGGGTTGGATTATGGGCCTCCGGTATTCTCAGTCACTCGATTTCACACCGATTTTCGATGAGGCCGTGATATCACTCTGATCGAGCTGCCCCATTCGTGCCGAAGCGTAGTCGATAGTGATACTTCTTTAATTCTTGCCTTTAACATAATTACAACAATATGTATATCATATAGCTTATCCTTTTATTTAAAGAATGTTTTTTTTTTCAGGTAAAAACAGTTCGATAAACACGTTACTTTATGGACGTAACTGACTGGTAAAGTATTTTATCCTTTTTTAACCGTGAGTTAGTGTTTGCTCGCAGCTTCACCCGTGCTAATACCAGTTATCGAGGTAAACAATAGCTTTGTCTTTATTAATTAAAAGTCTCTATTTTAAATACATAAATAATAAATAAATATTTCGAGCAAACACATAACGCCATTTAGTCACCAAGCTAAGCAGAGCTCGTGTTATGGTTACCATCTTACCGACATAAATACATATATATAAAAACATACTGAAACTGCTAAACAAATATTTGCATTTGGTCCGACCCGGGATTCAAACATGAGACCTCAAGAACGGCAGCTGCAGTATGGTTAAAAAAAATTGAAAAAAAAGAGTTTTTACTACTCCATAGCAATTCAGTTTCCCTAGCAAATATTTTCTTTAGTTTTCTAAAAATTTGTAAACAAGTTTTAGTACATAAAATATTTTTACACTACCAAAATAGCTATTTGTCTAAAATAGTACTTCATATTTAAAGCTATGTAGCTGGGTAGCCCCGACGAACCAACGCCTAACCCCAAAAAAGGAGTGTTATGATATCGTAACACTACTTTTAAATAGCATTCGTCAAACAAGATAAAATTTAAAACCGAGAAAAATCTCAAGTACAATTTAAACATTTAGAATTTTTCCTGTACCACTTTAAACACTCCACAAAAGTGTACTATTTAAAGCGATAACAACAGTTGGGGCAGACAGTAAAAGCAAAACAATAGCAGCATAGCCCATTATGATTTCATTACAGTAAAAAGCTTCAGCTTTACAGTACAAGCAACATCGAAAGGCTACCCTTAAAAGCCAACATTCATTTATCTAAATGGTTTTAAAGTACCTTTTGCAAAATGCACCTCTTGTATTTGCATGCCACAGTTTGTCTCAGTTACAAAGTAGGTTTTTAAGTAGGCTTTCAGGCAAGTGGTGAGGTCAACGATGGTTTTCTGTTGGGGGATGTTATAAGTGCTGCATTTTAAAATACTTATGGAAAAGTAGAACAAGTGTAGAGTAGAAAATTTAGGCAATCATATATATTACCTTCTTATTTTACCGTGGGAGAGTCACCCTGCGGCATAATGGGCTGGCTTGACCGGAATGATACCTCCACCTCAAAGAAAACCGATGTGAAACAGCGCTTGTGTTGTGTTTCACCGAGTGAGTGAGGACACCGGAGGCCCCTATTTGAGCCTTTTTCACTGATTCATTTATATAATGCGTGGATACGTAGATCTATGCGTTTCTATTGTATTTTATAGGGCACCAAACTTCCCACCTAACTCACTGTAATGACTTTGGTTGATCATAGAAAATACTCTTTCATTTGATCTTTCTAGCCGACTTGGTTTATTTTCGAAAGACTAAGCAATGAGATTCATTTAACATAGTTAAACGTGTTAACGTGCTTAGGATCTAATGTATTTACCTACCTTGTCTGTACGACACATACCATCTAAATTGCGACTTGTCAATCTTCACAGAACTAACAATGAATGAGATTAGATTGATACTGTTTCTGTATAGTATACAACTATCTAACAAACTAATACTAATCACTTCAAAAGTACAATGATTTCTCTTGGAATCAAACTGGTGTCAACAGTTACAAGCCCGGGACATGCAATTAAATCGTGACAACCTAACGCAAATAATTGTTAATTAAGGTGAGTTTTGAAAATGTTTGCAGTCTTTAACGGAAATGTAAAATTTCGAATTGTTAGTCCCTTTATATCACAAGTCTGTAAGAACGGCACAACTTAACAAATTGCAGCTATAAACAAATTGTAGCTTTAGTGACATGTGTAGATGGTTCGATTGCTGTACAGTATAAATATTTGTATTTTTGTATCTGTTTTATACGACTTTGGCTGTTGCTATGTTTGATGTATATACATTTACAAAAGAATGCACGCTTGTATTTTAATTTATATTCTGAGTTTATTCCCATTACTGAGCCAGAAATAGATTTGTTTTCTGCCCAGAATAAATAATTATTTTATGAATATGAATTACCCTTTAAATCTCTAGTAGCTTTTTGAGCTTCAGTACTAGGTGTAGTAGTTGGCGGCCCGACTGCTCAGTATCTTAGGAAAGATCATCGTAGAAAGTATAACGGTCATCAATTATTTATCACTATTACTATACAACCAAGTATAAATGTACAGTGGGAAATCTTCTAAATGTGCACCACAAACTATAAATCACTAGTATAGTCCATCTAAAGGTTGCCTGAAAGAGATCGCAGCCTGCAATAATGCCAACCATTGTACCACTGTTTTTATTTTTTATTGTCTTCATTGTATGTTTCATTTTATGGTTTTCAATAAAGAGTACCTATCTATCTATCAATCTATTTATGTATCTATATCTTATGACTATATTTGGGTATTCGAAATTTATCAGAATATTATATTTTGATGGAAGCCTTACTGTGATTGCTATTTGATTAGAACTCAATTTATTTCGTTAGAAATTCAAGATTGGTTTGCGGAATTGGTTCCGCAGGTAACATCTCTTGTTATTCCATTCAGATACCAATATAATAAATAGCAAAAACCGGTACACCTATACATTGATGGATATTTCTTAGAGAGTAAGATTAGCTTCAGCCTAATGTAATGAGTAAATCACTCAGATGCTCTCGAAATGCCCTCTGTCGTTATAAAACACTTTAGTACTTCTACATATATGTATTTCATTCATCAAAATAAAATCAAAAGACACATAGTATTATTTTGACACGATTAGCCGTATCGACCGATACGATGCAAAGGCCTCATCATAATCTTTTTCATTGAATAATTTTATGGTTGCTTTTAACAACGTTAGATAAGCAGCGCCTGAAATTCCTATTTCTAGTAGAATACAAACCAAAGAATAGCAACATGCTTCTGAATAATGTTACAAAAATATCCATGTATGACGGTATAATTTTATATTAACCCATATACCATGTTCGATACAAAATGTATCCAAACATAAAATATAGCTGATGTTGTTCTCCTAGCCGATTATGGCAGCAGCTGCTAGTCTCAACCGAGACCAGCCAAGTACGCAGGGGATGTCATAGTACATAAATGTGAGCGCAAACATAGCTGAACTCTCTATCCCTTCTCTCATAATCCGAGGCATGGGGGGGTCAGAATACAACTTCTCAATTCCGAGCTGTGTTTAACTTTATAGTCAGAAAAACTGAATAATACTTTAAGCCCGACCCAGATTTTGAACCCGAGATCTCGTTGGTGTCAATTTTATAAAATATAAGTAACGCCCCTCCATAAAATTACCCACTTTTGGAATCGACCGTTGTCTAACAGAGTGAGCTATTGTTACTAAAATAACTGGAAATCTATTTAATAAGCAGCTTTTTTTATGTTTTACTTCAAATTAATTGTATTTAAATGATCTATCGTAACTAAGAGGTGTTTGTTGGAAAAAAATAAATATTTTAATTCATCCAAACCAGTATCGCTTGTACCGTATAAAAATTAGAGTTGGACCAACTAACCTCTCTTTAACAATCGTAATATTATAAGGGAGCTATGAGCACCGAAATAATGAGCTCCACAGTTTAGCTTTAAACATATTCACCAAATATCACATATCAAGTACCACCCTAAACTTGGCTAAGTACGCTCTCAGCGGTACAGAATGAAGCCACGTCCAGCTGTCAGATGCAGCGCACTTGGAAAAACCGAGAGAAATAGCACTACCATTGAATTGAGGCCTGGAAAAGGGCGGTTTATTACTTGAGATATCTAAAAAGACAATATTTATAAACTAAAAAAATGGCGAATTAAAAAAAGAATGATATTTTTTCGAAACAATAAATTCAGTCGGAGATTTTTCAGAGTACTGCGATGAAAAATAAGCACACGTCTATTATGACGATCAAGAGTAGTTAAATTAAGCCCATAACGCCTTTGCGCAATGGAAAGTAGCGTGGCGACCGCTTAAACCACTAGTTCAACCGTACAGTCAAAATTCAAAAAACATAATTTTTATTACTGTAGTATGTGATAATAAAGCGCGTGCTTAGAGGCCCAACATTGAAATGTCAACTAGTAATTTCGGCAAAAGAAATCAAAGAAAAAGAAATCAAATCTCCACATTTCCTTTTCATGAGTGTTGCGAATGAGAATTTTATTTACTTTTTTATGTTCCACAGGTATTATTAAAAGAGATTTATGTAATGTGAGAATGAAAAATAAAGCTTTTTAATAATGAACTCATGAAAATATTTGATATCACGGGAAATGAAAAACGATGTATAAAAATATTCAAAACAAATGAATAAAAATGTTTTTAAAACCTTTTTTTCAAATTTTAATTATTACAGCGTTTATGTTTGAAATTAGTATACAAACAGTCAAACCTTTGTTTAAGCACTTGGAACAAAGTTCAGTTTAGGAACCAATCGATTTCAATGCTTCTGATCATGATTATTAAAAAAAAATCGGACATTTAACACCCAACTCCATCAACTCTCTTGCTAAGCAGAGCTTGTGTTATGGATACTAGACAACCGAACCGACTCAAGCACAGCAGTTGCATACGCCGCATTTGCGCCACAGAAGTAGTCAATTTAGATTTACCTCTATTATTCACGTATTATTTTTCATTTTTAAACGTAGACTATTTTCCTATTTCAATGGAACTAAACTTAACTACAAATAATTAAAATCAATTTTCTAATATTAATTTACAAAACCATTCGTTCATCGATTCGGTAAATAAAGACGAACGCTGTAACATTGATAAATTACAATTTATTCAAGCTCCGTAAAAGCACTTCGAAGTGTTTATATTGCGCTACGTCGTAGAAGTGTTACGTCAACTATCGTAGAATAGCTACAGTGTAGAGGAACTGTAGATGCAGATGCACTTAATGTAGACGAGTTTCTTACAACCTGCAAAATTAAATGTTAGTGTAATTAACCGTGACAGAGCTTAAGCATTGACATGTTATATATGTACAGTATATATATTTGTATATAAGCTTATAATTGTAATGTCGTGTAGTGTTTAATTTCCTAAACCTACCTTTACACGCTAACCTAACAAAGTCAAATGTTTTTTATCCCTGGCGAGGCCCACTTCGGTATGAATGGGCCTACTTGACCGGAGTGATACCATAGCCTCACAGAAAACCAGTGTGAAACAGCGCCTGCGCTGTGTTTCACTGTGTGAGGATACCGGAGGCCCATACCCCTACCCCTGCCCCGAAGGCCGGCAACGCACTTTCGACGTCTCTGGTGTTAAAGGTGACCATATGCGGCGGTAATCGCTTACCATCAGGTGATTTGTGCCCCCCTATTCCAAAAAAAAGAAGTGCCTGAAGCATTAAGTCTGCTAATGTACATAAAGTTATAAATTAATAATAATGAATTGTTATGGGTTTGAATATCATCTAATCCACTACTGATGCAGGTCTGTTTAGTCTTTTATAAGTAACACTATTATCATACGTCATACTTAGATTAAATTTCTCTAAAAAGCAAACTAAGTTTTAAGTAGATCTAGTATTATTTATTAATTTAAAGCACTATCTAGCGGCTTAAAACTATAAGCCTATGCTTCACCGAGTTAATAGAACACAGCTACGAAGATATAAAATAACGAGATGTGTCCTAATGAAAAAATACATAATCTATTTTGTTTTAGTTACATTTAATTTACATGTCATTTACTTAATTTACCCATTTGAAAATTTGTGAGCTCGGTTCATTAAATTTATTTGATAGATAGACATTAAGAGGTGCGAGTATGTTTCTGTAATATTTTCTGTGTATTATTCTCTGGTATAAAATTTATATATTATATTATTATTTAGTATTATTACATAGTAATTCCACTAAATCATGATAATAATGCGGTTCGTAACGACACCCTGGACCCCTTAGTTCTAAGCGTTCATGATTATTGGTGTCAGCTACTATCACTTACTCCATATGTTCGTTTACCCCAACATCTTAAAAATAAATACTTACATTAGATTGTATGAACGCGTATTTAAAAAAAAAGCAAAAAAAAACCATCATAAATAATTTTCAGAATTTAATTCACGAATGGCGAATATATTGTAAAAAGCAAACTAAAAATGTGAAGTCATACATATTTCTGTGGAGTTTAGCGAAAACTTAGCTGCATATTTTCTACCTACGTGTTATCAGTTATTTTCATCCTCATTAATTTATTCATAGCTCTTAAACTATAATTCAGGCTCTATTAATTTTATACTATAAAGTCATTTTTATTACAATAGCATCAACAGTAAATTCAGAGTTCACGATAAGCCAGAACAGATCCCACTTTGAAACACCCTGTCTACAGAACAATTTCACCCGCCTCAAACAAACCAGCCTCCCGAAGTAGAACATTGGGGAATCTCCGCTGATGAAGATCTTTCTCCTCAATGACGGCGGGAGGGGCGCTGTACAACTGAGATAGCCTATTTATAGTCGAGGAGGCTTTAGGACTGAATTCGTTGCTTCGTTTACGAGATTAGGTTTTGTGTACAATAAGCGAGTTACGCAAATGTTGAACCAATGGAAGTTCTAAGATATAGACATACAGTGGTAACTTATGCGATTGCTGTGCATGAGGTCACGGTTTCGGTTCCCAGGTCGAACCAAATGTTTGTATGAAATGCAAATATTTGTTTTCTATGCATTAGTATTATATAAAAATAAAAGTATATTAGCATTCTATCGCTCAATCTACTTTTCTTAGTACAAACTCTGCTTAGTTTGAAGCTAGAGCGATATTGTGTATTAGATGTCTGAAAATATTTATTTATTTACATTATATATATTATTATGAAAAAAAAAACATTGGGGTGAATAGTGACCTCGTTAACATACAACTCTGATGTACTATGGCTCTGGGTTTAGTTTGCGTTAACTAATAGCTATCAGGAAGAGGTTAATATTAAGTGAAGATGAACTTACACCCATCTGATAACTAGATCTAACTATTTTTTTTGAATTGTATTTTATTAATAAATGAACACGTCTATGATGGCTTGCTTATCGCAAAACTATCAAAGTTTTCAAAATTAAATTATTTTTTACAGTTTTTTTCCTTCCACTCTATTCATGTTCAACTTAATTAAGTTCCAAATGTTAATTTTCTTTAAATAAAATATAATATACTTAAGTAAGCTTCCTTACTTATTTCTATACAGCTTCCTGGCTATAGATATGAACAGGCAAATCTTTATAGGTAAATACAGTGAGCTAATAACTAATCGAAAAGTAGCAAAATAATGGTTATTTAATAAGTAATTTAATCGTGTAGGTTTCTCTGAGAAAACAAAAAGAATCAATAATAATATATTTAAAAATTTTGTCTTATCTTGTAGTCAAATGTGTATTAGTCAATCTTCGCCGGCTCTTAGACCTTATGGAAGAAAACGTTTACAAAATCACCCAAAAACTCTTACGGAATTGGTTCCATATAAAATGGGATTAAATATAACTGAAGATATTTCAAGTGAAAATATCAATTAAATTGAATTTGTGAAATTCGTTTTGTTTATTTAATAAAAAGTTGTGAAAACTGTAAAAGAAAAAAATATTCTCTATTTTATTAGATTCCTTTTGTTATAAAAAGTACGTTCGTAAGATCAAACAAACCACGCTTAACCACATCCAGTTCTTCCCAACATCAGTGTTCTGCCCAAACTCTTGGTACATACACGTCTCGCTTTATTAAATTTTAGACACTTTCGCATTGTTGGTGAAGTTTCAACAGATTATGTACTTGTAATAAACTTGGTTCGGAAAACAAGCCATGTTCTGCAGTGCCGTCGTAAATCGACTTAATGGGAGATGTAAGCACAGTTCATTATTCTTGAAAATTTATGTGAGAGATTCCCTTTACAATATTACACCTCAAAATGGGCCTTATTAGTACTGACTATGGTCAGCGGCTTAACTCTTGTGATAATTTCTTATTTCTATGACAATCATGAATTTTCCATATTAATCTCTCAAGGGTTAAATTTTCATAAGTCTTTTTGGATATTCTGTTAACAACATATAAATCATTTATTTATTTACATTTTATGCACTTTGCACATCGGCGGACCTATCGCTCAAGGTATTCTCTTCCAGTTGACTTTATTGTGGTTTGAAAATCGTGGACGGAGTTGTACAGGTAATAATAGGTCAAAATTACACTATATTATATAGACTTTTAAACATACATATACACATATACAATACACACATCATGAATACTCACACATTGACATAAACAGATATATTTATTATTATATTATATAATTACATGAGCCGACTCACCGGATTGATACCAGGGCCAGACTCAAAACAGATGTGAAACAGCGCTTGCACTGTGTTTCACTGAGTGAGTGAGGATACCGACACCCAAACCCTCCTAATCTGACTGCCCTTTCCCCAAAGGCAGTATCCACTTACCATCAGGCGATCTACTCTTTTGACATTATATTATACAACATTTACAACTTAAATTATGTTTGAAATTCAGATCAGATTATTGTTTTCCTTTACAGAATATTTACACGCTTTTAATTAACTTTACACATATATTTGCTTGTAACCAATTCCTCTGGACTTAATTTTGACCCATTTTAAACAGTCAGATTTCATTTAAACTTTGTAGAAAAAAAGTGTATGTATACTTATGTACACACGGTAGAAGTTATACTTGTTTGACGTAACAAGAAAAAAAATGACTATAGCTAAGAGTGTCAGTTTTTGTGACGTTGTGCGCGCGCATCGTAAAAAACTACTCTCAGTATTTTCCCCTAACGCGCCAAAAGAAGTATAAGTTCAAAAAAAGTTTAAAAACTTAAAAAAACGTGGCGTGACATTATTGAAATATTATCAGGAAGCATCCCACACTTGTCTACATTCCAACAATTTATTTTATTGATCACTGTATTCTTAGTATGAATTATAAAAAAATAATTTCCAACTTTTTAGTTTGATCTATTTATAAACGCTCTTTTTTTAGTTTTTAAAGCTATTATTTATTTGAAATACTTTTCATTATTTTCCGTCATCACCAAAACTAATACGCAATGTTATCAAGGTGCTCCACATAATGGAGCTACATTGTCTAAAGTATATAAATGGCGTAACCGAAGCTCTCAAGCAGACTGCAGCTACTTGCATATGCATCAGCCGCCATCGACCCGCCTAATGTATGTAAGTGGACTGCACCGTTCGTTAAAATCATATATTATTTTACGGTGGTCTTTTAGAAGCATGTTAAGATGAAATAGTTACTTTGATATTAAGTAATGGACTCATCACAGATTAAACTACTTAAGACGTTCTTGAAAAAAAAAACATGTTTTGTTCAAAAAACAAGCCGGGAATCGAAAACGAGACCTAGCACAGCAGTCGCATACCCTAGGTACCACTACACCGCCACCGAGGCAGTTAAAGTTGAATAAGCAGACTACTGATTAACATATTTACAAATTTATGTATACCATCAATCTATAAATGGTACCCAGACACATACTAACTATAGCATTTAGTGCTCATACTAATTTGTTCATTACTAGCTAAAACCGGCGTTGTTGCCCGTGGGAGGACATCAACCACGTGAACTACCGCGAGGTGAAGCTGGTCTAAAAAAGTAGATTAAGTTACTCCGTATATCATTAGTTACCTATCAGTGTAAATCTAGTCAAAATTGTTCCAGCCGTTAAAGTGATAGGCGGAGCAAACAGACAGACAAAATAAATAATGTTTTTCATGTAAGTATCGTATATACATTCATTTGCAATTAGTGCAAAGCTGCCGATTTGAGATTACAAACAGGATATTGTAAAAATATATATTTTAATATATTTACCGTGTATATATACATATATATTTAGTAAGAGCAGTTATTTTAATATTACAAACAGACATTCCAATTTTATTTATTTGTAAAGATATATAGATAAAACTCAAAACTCGCGACTTTTGGATTTACAACAAAATCACTAACCGTAATTATTGAAATAATACGAGCTATTATCATAGTATAAGTTATAACTGATGCCTTAGTAGCCAAGGCAGGCCTAAATACATTTGTAATATGAATATACATTTTGTATTAAGTCTACGTTAATGAAGCCACAGATGTAAAATAGTATAAATTTTATTGCTACCAGTTATACCAGTGTGTATAATATATATAACAATATACATCATTTACATATATAATATACATCACGTTAAGGATAATGTACAAACTGTGGCCATATTGCAAAATTTCCCGTGGGAGAGTCACGCTTCGGCACGAATGGGCCGGCTCACAGAGTCGGTGTGAAACAGCGCTTGCACTGTGTTTCAACGAGTAAGTGAGGATACCGGAGACCCATACCTCATCTCTTCCCCCATCTCTTCTCCATCCCCCAAAGGCCACCAATAGACTTGTGACGCTTTTGGTATTGTCGGTAATCGTTTACCATCAGGCGATACGTCTGCTCGTTTGCTCCCTAATTCACAAAATAAAGTATTTTATTGCAGGCAACCTTGAAATATACAAAATTAACCATAGGAAGACGAATTCATAGATATTTTTATCGTATAAAATCTAATTGGTTTTAAATAGAAGTAAATAAATAAAGAATTATTGATTAGGTATATATAAATACAAACAGGTGAATACAAATCATATCAGATGTACATCATATACGAGTATATATATATATAATATTTTTATCAAAAAAATAGTCCACAAAGCGCCCTTGTAATGTACTATTTCCCCAATTATCTAGAAGCCCCAGCCTCTTTTATTTGTTCAAATTAATAACTTCACTGTCTGTACCCACCCTCAACACCCACAAGCACCGTGATACACAAACATAAACACGAGTTATCATCATGCGTGTGTTTTTAGGACTCTGTTTGTTCAGACAACTGTGGCTTAACTTTATTTTCATGTAAAACGTAATTAAAGACAAATATATTGCTTTGTTTTGGTTTAATGTTTAGAATATGCTAGATTTTGTTCAATAAGAAGTCATTTTCGTCCACCGAGGATTGTGAAAGTTTGGATATTATGGTCTTTGTGTAGAATGTATGTATATATAATCAAAATAATTATAAAACTTAAGTCCCATTTTGATAGGTTTATCATGAAATAAAACGTTAAAAAGGATGGATATTGGTCACTCAAGTTCCCCAATATTTTTACTGACCGACAATTTAATATAA
>PKRV01003580.1:19808-79716 GCA_003709505.1 Hyphantria cunea | reverse complement strand
GGTCTCCTCTCAGGAGAGGGTTAAGGCCATACGTCCCCACGCTGGCCAAGTGCGGATTGGGGACTGGCAAGACAACGTTGTGGCTACGTAATCTTACCGTTGGATGTTTTTAAGCCGCCCGAAGGCCTCCAACTAAGCTTTACGACTGTTATCCTATGATAACAACCGGGACCGACTGCTTAACGTGACCTCCGAATCACGGAGACGCTCATGGTAACATGCCACCAGCGGTCACCCATCCAGGTACTGACCGCGCCGTCGTTGCTTGCCCTCGCTGATTGTTTCTAATCGCCGAGTGCAACTGGGCTATGAGCGCCTCTCAAATATAATATTTGCTCAAGAACATCAATAAGTATAAAATTTCCTGAGGAAGGTTTGTACAGAAGTGATCAATTATAAAAAAAAACCAAACCAACCAACCAAACTGCGTATAATTTTTACAATTTGTTTTTTTTTATGTGACCAGTGTCACTCTCACGACTAAGACGAATCTATTGACACCACTCACATTTAAATACGACAAGCCATTTAAGCTCTTGGGCGTGCCTAAGAAATATATATAAATACACTGTAAAAAACACTACCCTCCCTCTGTCGCAGTGAGGTAAAAAATTTACAAAATAACCGCATAGATACAAAAAGTCATACTTAAAACCAAACAACTTTGCTCAATAATTTTGAACATAAAATCTTGTCCTGTGACGGTCTAAGGAATTAATTTAAATAAACAAAGAAAACCCAGACTCAGAAAAATATTTTATAGATAATGAAAAGTATTGTCTCTTGTGGGGTTTGAACCCCACACCTGTACCATTCGTGAAGTCTGAAAATTTGTAATGTAAGCTACACTTTTGAATCTATATTTTATAACTCACCTAGGTACTTATATAGAGTGAATACTATAGAGTTTAAATGAAACTGGCTAAGATATAAAGTAGCCATAGGGCAGTAGACGGACCTTTCCAATATGAGGATAAACTCACATATATCACTTTACTAATATTATTGATAATCATAGAATAATACTCTCGATTTAGTTCATTCATTACATATCGAATTTCAAGTGTTTTAAACTCTTTCAAAAATAACAAGCAAAACTCACATTTCAATAAAACAGCTTTCATTCATAATATATACTTCCCAAGCCGCACCAATCCGTTAACAATGCTTGTCACAGTTGCAGTAAGTACGGCAACAAGTAAAACTGCTACATTTACAATTGTTGCATGTACTCGTTCATGTTCCATAGTACAATAAGTACTAGTACATGTATTACAGTACAATAAGTTTACTATGAAATGTAACAATAGACACGATCGCGTTGCAATGAAATCTCGGTTACTTGTAGGGTGTTTGTGGTATCAAGGAGTTTCTGGGATAGTCCAAAGAGTAGTCACCGTATTTAGGTATTGATATTTTAATAGAAAAACATTCCTTTTAAGATTTGAAGAGTAACGCAATGAATGGTTTGGCGAAAATCAAACCACCTATTGTTTAATAAGCCACACTGTCATGTTGATCTATCGGTAATTACCATTTATTGTATTTATAGCATTTATTGTATTTAAGAGTATGATAATAATTGTATGTAGTGAATAATAAATAAAATATATATGTAATCACTCTGATTACCATAGCATAGTCATCATTTGTTTGAAAGCAGACAGCCGTTTATTGTAAGGGCTTAACAGGTACAATACTATTTTGGTTATCAGTTCTTTCATCAAATTACAAAATTACGTGAATAAGAATTTCCTCAGTCACTTTGCGCACAAATAAAATTTCAAATACTCTGCAAATTATTTTAATGTATTTTAATTTAAAGTAACCAAAACATTTTAAAAGGATTTCTTGCTATCGTGGAATGGAAGCCAATTTCTTAAAAAAATTAGAATCTATTTCTAATTTTTTTAAGAAATTGGCTTCCATTCCATTCATTCAGAAAAATGAAAATTTTAGTTTTTCTATTGCACCAAAATGATTTGTATAAGAAATGTTAATAAAAGTTGAAAAACAAATATAAATTAGAACATTGTGTAAGTCAATAAAGTTTCGCTGATTACAAAATCTTTTGATCTTAGCAAAGGTAATTAATCACGTTATTATTTGTCAAACATTAAATACTCGGAACTTTCTTCAATTAAACTTACAGTGTGGTTACGTACGTACTTGTGAATTCGCGTCACGTGCTAACACGTTACGTGTCCTGTATACGTGACGAAAATGATGGTCACACTGACATTATACTGTTAAGATTTTTCTACTTCACTACTAGAATCTTTGTTGAAAGATTGTATTTTTAAACTTGATATTGTGAAGTTGTAGGTGTTTGGAAGTTCAAAAGTTATTAAGTTAGGAACGTTTAGTAAAGTAAGTTGTACTGAAGTTACAGGAATTGAAATTTATTAAAAATTAAGAGTTTTAATTCCGTGTTCATTTCAGGAATTTCGAAAAAGTTTTATTTCCGACGCAGAGAGAGAGAGAGAGAGAGAGAGAGATGGAGAGTGTTGTATGCCAAAATAGCCGAATGAAGGAAAAAGACCAGGTCACTACAAAGAAAAGCAAACTTAAAATTAATTTCATACCATCTCTTATGGAGAGCATGGTAATATAGGACAAATCTATATTTTAAAGAGAGGCCTGTTTCCAAATAATGGACTATTTAACGCTTTTGATTGTATTGATACAATACGTACTTATATAAATATATATCAAAACTTGTGTTTTAACATCTCTATGTAATGGTTTTCAATCAATGTCTAACTCCTGCCCCAATTTAACCTTAATGGCTCTCTCTATGCGCAGAACCTATTTCAAATATTTTATGGCGTGAAATCTATCAAATTGGATGCTCAACACGTCAGCATATTTGACTGACGAATCCACAGAGTTTGGTAATCAAATACGTCACACGATAGGCTCCTCATGACGGTGACGTCATTGACACTTAACGTACAATGTATTTAGATCAAGTATAAGATATCTTCTGTATTTTAACGAGTTGAATGTGCAGAGAAATGATATGTAATTATGTGCATAATAGGGAAAACAAGGAAATTACTAAACACGCATTATGTACAAATCTTAGTCCTGCCTTACGTTTGGACATTAATAATTCACGCTATTAAAATATTTCAAGAAATGTCATGTACATGATTTGTTATTTGAGTTTATTTCATTTAGACTGCTTATAATTAAAATTTTTAATGACTTTTTATTAACTTAGATATTCAATTTCCTAGACACAACATGTAATAAAATGGGACACTAAATTTTAAGAGTACATAATAAAATTATTTTATACCTAATTAGTAATGGTAACGCTAATTTAATTCTTAAATTGAACTTTGTAATTTTATTAATTTATTTATTATTATAAGCTTCACACACTTTTCTATATATATAGCGGATTAAATACCCAGGACATTCTCTAACAGTCAGCCTTAGGGTGGTATAGAAACTTTATAAGGTATAAAATTATTAGCATATAGGTAAAACAATTGAAAAACTTATAAAAACACACTTTTATAAAGAAGGAGATTATTTATTATTTTAAATGTTAAGCAAAGAAGAATTTCTGGTAGATTTCCATATAAAATTCTCATATTTTTGAGGAGATTTTTTCAATGACACACTGTCATTTCCTTATACACATACTTGTTAGGTTTTAGATATAAATAGTTTTTCAAAAAAAATGGAACCTTTTGATAATGATATAGGAGGAAACCGATCAAGATTGAGGTAAATTGAAATAGAGGAATAAGTACAATTGAGTATAATTCTAAAATGTTACGAGCTAGGTAAAACATAACATCAGTTAGCTCACTTTTCACATTTAAATGTCAGAGAAAGTTAAAAAACCATTAGGTACGGGAAATGTCTGAAACAAATATAGAACTATTTTGACATAAATCTATTTCGAAATAGCGACGTCGATTTAAAACCCTACCTCTCAGTTGACAGCCATTTGACTATTTGAACAGCATTGTACATAGTTCGCTTTTAGTCTGTTGTTAGAATGTTTGACTTTGTTAGTTATTTTTGTGATGTCGGTGATATCCGCTGGTAATGTACTAGATGCAGACAATAGAGTTTTTAGTTTTTAAGCCCCGACGCAAAACGAGGCATGTTATAAGTTTGACGTCGATGTTTGTCTCGGTGTGTATGTGTCTGTTTGTCCGATTTCGATACAGTTTTTTACATTTGCAAACCAATTCCCTTGCAGTAGTTCATAGTTATGTTTGGTTAATATCGGTCCAGCAGTGTAAGAGTATCAGTTCCTCTCCAGAATGACGTAAGACATTTTTATCGTATGACCTGTCGTATGAACTCGGTTGAGTGACAAAACTATGTAAAAACAAACCCTATACCAATATGTCTCACCAACTTGGTATAAGAGGCCAAAACTTCCTTTTTAATGAAAGTCCATATTCAAAAGTGGACCGTTAAAAGCTATTCATCATGATTTTCCAACTTGCCTCAGTTTAATTTGAGCGCATTGTCTAACATTGCTATCTAAACCACTGCGCTGCCATTCGCATTACTATAAAAATAGAAGGAAATAAAGAAAATGTTCACACTTATTGCAATAAAAATAACCTATTTCCTTATAACATATCTCAGTAGACAGCAATCTCAAAGACTAATGGCCTCCAAGGAATAGTCGCGCGGAGCGGCGATTTGTCGCGTCCTACTTTTTTGTCGGGTCGTGTAGCTGTATATTAATGTGTGCCGTTATGAACTCCAATTCATATGCAATTTTACAACTTCATATAAAGTCTATTCCGTACTAAGGTTTCTGTTTTTCAGAGAGGAAACAATTTATGGCCAATTTATGTCTTAAAAAATATATATATTTGTTATCACTTCAAAGCTAAGCAATACTTCTTGCCACGTACCTCTTAGACAATGGATGGGTGAATACTTTTAACAGATTGAGATACCTCGAGAGTGCCTCGGGATCACGTTTAGCAGTCAGCCGAGCCTGCCTACTACTTGGATGGAAAAGATCTGATGACATTGCTCCATGTAAAAATGGAAGTTCAACCGTATCCTGAGAGAATATAAGTTGGCTAACCCTAGTTTGGAAAGAGGCTCAGACGATAATGATTTTGAGCCACAGGGAAGTTCTACGAAAAATCGAATACCTTTAAATGAGCAATTCTTATACACATTATATATAATTTGAAGTTCGGAAATGGCTTCAACGATTTTCATGAAATTTAGTATGCGGGGGTTACAAGGGAAAAAAAATCTAGTAAGTTAGGGTTAATTTAAAAAAATCTATCCAAAATACCAAGCTAAGCTCGGTCATTCA
This sequence comes from Hyphantria cunea, assembly GCA_003709505.1. NCBI lineage: Eukaryota > Metazoa > Arthropoda > Insecta > Lepidoptera > Erebidae > Hyphantria > Hyphantria cunea. Next base: position 74,399 of record PKRV01003580.1, on the reverse strand, counting down.
AGTAATGAAACTAGTACAATGTAAACTATACAGAAAAACCACATTGCAAGGAGAGGAAAAAATTCGTGACAAACTTTTTTTTTTACGTGTCGAAAACCCCTCGGGCCTTCACCCCACCGGGGTTTGCGGCGGGGCGGTGAGTCGGAATCGAACCGGCAAAATCCACACGGCGTGTCACTCTGCGCCTGAGACGGGAGGCATCCGGAAACCATTTTCTTACGCCATCCGAACCCCTCCCAGCGCCTGCCCGCACTGAAGAGGGCTCCGTCGTCTGATGAAAAACTCTCAATTTAGGCGACGTACGGCACACGCGTAACGTCTCCTAAATTGAGAGTACCCTCTCGAACAATTTGCCCGCCCGAGTCGGCAGTCGTCCCGGCTTCCTCAACAGGACCAGCTTCCTGCTCTTCCAGCACTCAGGGAAGCGTCCGGACGATAAGCTAGCGTCCAACGCCTCCCTGAGGTGGCCCGACATGTGGTCGAGCGCTCGGGCTATCACTCGGGCTGGTACCCCGTCCGGCCCGGGGCGGTGTTCTTTGAAAGTATTCGCAAAACAGCTGCCCCTACCTCCGATTCCCTGACGGGCGGAACGTCAACCTCTATGCCCCGTCGTCTCGGACCGAATAGGCCATTGACGGGGATTCGTGACAAACCTTTTTTTTTACGTGGTGGAATGCCTTTACGCACTTCGTTCCCCCCCCCCGCGGAGACAGGCGGTTCATTTTGTGTGGGACTCCTGACTGACTCCAGCTAGACTACCCACTAAACCACCACGGTGTGCCACTCTGCGCCTGAGACGGGACAGATCCGGGAACCGCTTTCTTACGCCATCCGGACCCTTCCCAGATTCGTGACAAACCTTATACCAACCCGTGGTGGCATGCCAAAAAGCTAAGCCAAAACCTTCTTTGCAAGGAGAGGCTTGTGTCGAGCTGTGGATGGTTGATAAGTATGTGGAGGAACGGATGTAAAGTCCCTCCAACACAATGTTAGGATGCTCCGACCAGGCGAGTTGATCATGCCTGGAAAGCCACTGCCCAACAGTTGTCTTTAGGACGTTGTATATATGTTAATCGGCGCGAGAACTTCTATTGCGCGATTTAGGATTGGTAGTTTCTTTCCTTATTTTGTAGTTCGATATATTCTCGGTAGATGGCCCTGTTCTGTATTTCTGTTGTTTTGTTGTATGTGGAAGTCCCCACAAGTATGATGTGGATGGTAATCTTCAGATAATTACAAGCAAACCGGTATTAAAATAACAAACTTTGAACGATCTCTAGTACTCTCAATGTGTATATTTAGCAAACAGAATTCGATACAACATCCTCTTTATACATAAGTTACATTGATATTGATAGTTGCTAAAATAGAATCTCATACGTTCGTAGCTGTAGTGGGAGGTTGGTGGGGGATGGAACGATCGATCACAGAGCGAAAATTTGTTATAACCATCATTTGAAGTAAAGAGAACTATATCTCGTATGCGTGTTTCATCACTTTGGGGTTCTTTTGTATTATAAATTGGAAAATCTGGTGTGGTATACAGTTCTGTTGTGCTGAAGTTTCAGATATGATTCCAGGCTTCTATTTCGATGTTCATTTGTTTGAAATGCATATATTTGCAAAAAAAAGTAGATAGTGTTCTATCAATTCTCGCTTACTTATTAAAAGTTTTGTTTGAAACTAGATAGTGTTGTAAATAATATTATCCAAAATATTAAGAGTATAACAAATAATGAATATTGACACCACTCACATAAAAATACGACAAGCCGTTGAGGCTCTAGGGCGTGCCAAAGAAATATACATACATACTTCTTCCGCAGTCGGGTTAAAAGAGTCAAATTATTAATCTTTATTAACTATCAATTCTGACTAAGTCGCTCTTTATTCGTTCTTGTGATAAGAGAAAGTCTCAAGAAAATGAATTACAAAAAAAGATTTACTTCGTGTGTTTCAAATGATATGTTATCACAACTTTTACTTACCTTCAATGATATCGAACACCACGTTCGAAATATCAAACACGAGATCGTTCAGAACCCTCGGTGCACAAAGCAGACTTGTACTTGGCCAATTTTCGACTACTGTCAATGTTGCAACATAAATAAATACACACTTCATTGGTGGAAGAAAACTATACTAAGCTTCATTGCACTCTAAAACAACAAGGAAACAAAAGTTCCAAAAAACTTTAACCCTGCTCTCGCCTACACCACTTACCCACAACACAGACAGATTACCTCAATCCCTATTTAACCCTAAAACGGACAAGCCCGTAAATTACATTTTGTTACATTATGCAAATCCGGGGTTAAGCTGTGCGTTTTAACTTGGCACTTGGCAAGTTTGTGCTTATGTTACTGTTCCAAGTTATGGCATAAGTTATTGGAGTCTTAAACACTGCCGTGTGTTATTGTGGAGCTTCCAGGCTTGTTATAATAGCTCTAACTACTTTAACAGCCATTCATTTATCGGTGTTTGTTAGAGTTTCCAACATCTATCTTCATTACCTTTAATACGATTACCATTATAATTTTGTAATTATGATTACGCAATTATGTTTTTGGTGGCATATTTTTCATTTCATGTTATACTTATTGCTATCAAACTGTTTCCAGAAATTGTTTTATGGAATTTATATAAAAGATTATCACTTTTGAAAAAAACAGACTATTTTTTTCGTAACGATATCTGACGCACGCAATTTCGTCTGCGTCTTCGTCTTTTCAGACATATTCGTCTTCTATTGGTATAAACATAAAGTTAACAATCTTATCTTAAGCACACCAGCACACACATTTTAAATAATACATAAAAATCGTTTAAATACTTTCTTAGTTCATCGTGAGAAATAACAAAAGATATTTTGTACATGTGTGTTCAATATTATTCACTTGTCTAGATAATTTCAAGTATCTATCGAAAGTGTTTCTCGATTCTATCGAACCCGAATTTACACCACACATATTGTCAGTATTACAGAAAACAATATCTGTAATGTAATATCAGAATTATATTCAAAACGGTACACTGACCAAATAGGTTTAATTTTCCATTTAATATAACACGGACACGAGTCATTTATTCCGACACATAAACACACAAACATAGATACAAAACTAATACTATTCAGATATTAATTTTCAAGCTCGGTCGGTTCGTTGAGGGATTAAATATCTATGAAATCTATTCGCGTTACACGTTTAATTTAATTTCTCATTTAGGATTATAGGATCTGTATAAATTGCCACCTGAGCGTTTGTAGGAGACGCCGTCTCCGAGAACCATATGAAACATTCGAAGAAGTCTAACAGAGTTTTGGGAAGTACAATTAATATTCAAAGGTGTAGGTATAAAAACCTTGAAGATACTTATTTATTAGGCCATCAACGACACATACACTATTACAATGCATTCATAAAAATACGGTTTTTGAATCTAAGCATCTTGCTGCTTACACATAGTCATAGCTAGGATTAAAAATTAAATAGGTTTTGCTTAAATGCTATCAGATCTAACAGATAAGGGGAATAATGACTTGCCACAACGATGCAAGACGCCACACTATTTTCATTTAGGTATTTTAAATATAAATAATGTGGAGTGGCTGATTAGGAATATAAAGTTTCATGACCGCTATTCATTCCATGCTAGGCGACTAAAGAAAGTGAGAGAGCTATAGTTCGGCTTGAATGGGACGGCTCGAGCAGAGTGTTACCACGGCCTCACAGAAAACCGGCGTGAAACAGCGCTTGCACTGTGTTTCACTGAGTAAGTGAGGAACACTTCCCCCAACTCCAAAGACCAGTAACGGATTTGACGCCCTGGGTGTTGCGGGTGTCCATGGGCAGCGATATTCGCTCGCCATCAAACAATACGCCAGCTCAAGTTTGGTCCAATATCCATAAGAAATAACACCAGGAACAATGACACAACAAAGTGACGGGAAGCATGAATATTAACCTCTTTCCTAAAGGGTCTCTCTTGGTCCAGTAGTGGCCCAATAAGGGCTGTTTATAATGATGATGAACTATGTTTCTTTGACGATAACATAAAAATATTGAAGAAGTATTCAAAGAACTTATTGACTGCATAGGTGGTGCACGCTCTCACTGAGCGTTTACGACAGCTGTGCTTGGGTCGAATCACATGTTTGTATGATCTACAAACATTTATTTCGGAGTTTGGGTGTTTTCTAGGTAGTATCAAAAAAAACATAGGCATTTATATCAGTTGTCTAGTATCTATTTTATAATACAAAGGTCTGCCGAGTTTGAGACTAGATGGCGTTGTGTGTAAATAAAAATGTTAGTTTAGTGCATTTAAAGTGGAAGCTTACTGCATGGAGAGAAAATCTGATATTGCTGAAACGGAATAGAAAATAAGTCAACTTTACTGTGGTCTACATCAGGGAAGACTTGTGCTGATTGAATTTCAGTGAAGCCAGACGATATTATAAATTATACATGACTTTCAAGAGTAGTGTTGAACAAAGCTTTTCCAGATTTCATCGTTATTTCACATAAGTAGTTGAATATCTCCCATCCAGGATTGAGTTCTAATCGGTATAGAGTAATTATTTATATTTATTGCGTTTAAGCTGGTATAAGTACGTGGTTGGAATATCTATTATATATCTATAATACTTGTGTAACCTCAAACATTTATTACCTATTTTCGTGTTGTTAAGTTGACATACACACTCGTGCTGACATCAACAATAGGTGGGTCACCTCAAAAAATTACGTGGGTTATAGTAGTAATAAAGCTAGTTTAAAACATATTGTTTAATTCATTATATTTATATCACAATAATACTTAATTGATGGGCACAAGTACTTCGTTAGGATTGAACACGAACAGATAATCTGACTCAATTCGCAATTATCAATTAAAATTAATGAATTAGCAATTAAAATTACTTATCAATAATAACATCTTTTCAGTACAGCGCTATAATTGATTTAAGCTTTTAACAAGAAAGTTTATAGATTTTCTGCTCAAACATTTTAACGTATTAGCTTTAATGAGGTTCAAAATTGATATTTATTCTAAATAAAAAACGGTTACGTTTAATGATTACATCATTTATATCTACCAAACAAGTAACTAGTTACTATATTTTTTTCATTTAACCGATTTAAAAACGATTACAACTTTTGGTCAAATATCTTTTTAATTGCTTTTTTCGGCATGCGTGCTAGTGTTAAACGATTTAGCTATTTTAAGCGTTTTATTAATACTTGTGCTCTATATTATCGATATTAAACTTAGTAAAACAATTTGAATTCCTCTACAAAAACGAATAATTTATATGGTATAAATATAACTGCTCCCGTGTCATATTTCTGAAATGACATATTTTTTTGTTGTTGTTATCCTTCATATTAAAGTATAAGTTATGTAATAAACTGACGGGCATCAAGGAAATTTCACTGCCATAAATAAACCGTCGGAAATAACAGTTTTTGCTGCCGTTTGTGAGTGATGGTATTTTCTCTACTAATGATAACGCGAAAAAAAATACCACGATACATATTCAACGTTTTATTTATTGCAGTAATATTTATGTTTGATCATAAAAGCAGCCAAATAATATGCACTTATGAAGTGAGCGTCTCTCATTTAATTCCTTCTACTAGAATATTTTCACAGTCTCTTTTCAGATATTTTTTCAATTTTCGGATTTTGAGTAAGTCTTCTTAGATGTTATGTATACATATAGTATAACAATTTATGACAATGCGAGTTAAGCGTAATATATCAGTGAACCTAACACTGAAACACCTCTAAATTCTTAAGTCGACGAAATACGACACATAGGTATTCAATACTTAAAATTCATATTATAAGGGCAACAGAAAGACTTTTTCTTGTAAGATGAACACATTAAAGCTGTATAAATAACTTTCATCCACCTGGATTAAAATAATATTAAAATTTATCGACAAAAATGTACAGCAAACCAGTAAAAAAACATATTTAATATCTTACAAAGTTTGGAAAATCTATTATATTCATGAAGCAAAACTTTTTTTTTTCACCATCCAAAAAATTATTTAGGTTATCAATCACAAAGCGAGTGAGCATATCCATTTAAATTAAACTTCGGCGCCACGGTTAGGCAACAACTCGTATTAATCAAAACATTCTTCCTATTTCGTGAAGCCTCCAAATCAGCGGGCAGCTTGTGACCTTAAAAAGTTACAACTGAAATTAAAAAATCATCTAGATTCTGTTTTAGCGATCACTTTGGATTTATAAGAGTTGTTTATATTTTAATACTTTCCATTTTATTATATCATTTATGTTTGACCACTGATGAGTTGAGTTTTTTGTGTATATTTTATGTGTTCCCTGTAAGTAAGCTACCCTAAATTTTAAAATTTCGAAACAATCATATCCGGGTTATGGTTGTCTGGAAGAAATCGTCGAGAGCGATAAGACCGCCAATTGTTATACATACTTTGTGACTGTTCCTATTGTACCGTTTCTTACTATGTGTATACAATAAAGACAAATAAATAAATAAATAAATGAGCTAACCACGCGTGTCAAGTCTAGATGAATGAAGGTCATCTTGGGTAGATGATTTGGATATAGGCAGTTATTACATCAGACCTAATAAATATATGTCTATAATGAAAAATCATTGACTCTATGTCAACTAATACTAGTTATAGTGAAAAGAGGCTAGTATATAAAATTTTATTTAATAACAAACATAAAAAAGAGGCCTTTAAGGTAAGATTTAAGATACGTTTTAGTAAGTACATAAATCTTTTCTCAAGACCAATAATACTTATAAACAATACTATGTACGTTGTTTTAAAAGAATTAACTGAATCAACAAATATTTCAGAAAAAAACTTCAATAATGTACTGATAGGTTTGTATTTTAAGCAAATATAATAACACATTAAATATTAAATTAAATTAATTTTATTTCGAAAGCTTTTTCTCCGCTGATCTTCTGACCTTACCACTAAAGATGCTAACAGCAGATTTATGTCCATAGATTAGGCGCGAATTAAAAACTTGGGAGAATTCTACCCAGAAGTAAAAACTTTTGGGAGCAGTTGACAGAAACATTTCTGTTTGTTTAGAGATATTTCTACTTATAATTATATGTACACAGATTTCTGCGACAGTGGGAAAATAACTACGTATGCCGCGGAAAACATTCTAATTTTAAATTTATTTGGTAGATTTTCTGTAAGTATATATACTGATAAATTCTCACGCTTAAGATTTCAAGTTTATAAACTTGTATAGCGAAGCGAAATGTAAAATGTTTGACTGTCAATGATGTCAATCATGTTTGTGGTTCCACCATGACACATAACCTGAACCGATTTTAATGATTGTGATGTTAATAGAATCGTAATAATGGTCCGGATGACTTTTATCAGGGATAAAGATAAGTTTTATCAAAACTAGTAGTGTTATAGTTTTTAAACTTTTTCTTGCTTAAATGTGCCTTTCGTATTGTAAATCTTAGATTTTGTTATAACGGTCCGAAGCTTTTGAAACCCGTAGTCTACTACATGATAAACGCTTTAGAATATGACCTAATCTCTGTCATAGTAAGAGGACGGTCATGTAAAGCAACGGGGTAGTTCATAAACGACATTGATAAATGCCTTTAATGTTCTTATTACTTAATACGAAATATCAACACATTTTTTCACGCTTTTTCGGTTTAAGCTTCCATATTATCGTTGGTAGAATAATAACGATAGGAGAAAGTGAGGTCACCTGTGACGTCACCATTTTAGTCAGAGGTTATTGGGAGACTGGTATGTGCTAAAACCCTTTATGAAAGACGTGCTTTAGCAGTAGCAGTCAAAGCAATATTCTTGGCTGCTTAGAAATAAAATAAGATATGATTCGTGTAAAGATAATTGTACTGTAAAAGTAGCCTAATGGTGAAATGGTGGCCAGAACGCTTTCTACTGCGCCAAGAGTTTTGGGTTCAGATCTACACGAAACAATACTTTGTGTGATCTACAAATTGTTGTTTTGGATGTGGTTTTGTATCGGTTTGTAAAGTCCCTCGCAACACAGGATTTACATACTTAATGCGAAAGATGTCTTTATTAAAGAAATAAAAACGTATTACAATATTAATAACATTAAAAATATTAATTAATACGATTATTTTGACAACTAGGCCACTAGCAGACATATGTCTCTCTATAGCGAGACGATTTTGATCAACCATGGCAAACCTACAATTTGGACACTTAAGTGTTTTAAACATTGACTCATCAATTTTGGAAACAGAGTCAATATCAATTGAATAAAAAACCAAACAATGCAGCGGTTTTTACTCATAGTATTACCTAGGTTGCCTTAAACACTTGTCTTCTTGGTAAAGCGTTGGATGTATGCATGTTATTAGGCCATGTTGCGTATCTACTGCATTATCGTAATAGCATTAGGAGCTCATGTTCGTGACTAACATAATCATTTCGATTTATAAACTATTATTATTCTAATTATTTATTTAATAAAAATTATTCATAATAACCAATTAAAAGTCTTTGAGGCCTTATTCTACCTGTACAAGAACCTTGTTGCACTTAGCGTCAACCTCCTACCACTCCTGCTTAAGGAGAAGAGACGTTGCCAGGCTACAAGAACCTCACATGATGAAAAGTAATGAAATCATCCTTATCAGCCTTTTTCTGTGAATCCCCTGGTGTTACTCCGGTCGATGAAGTCCGTAGGCTTATCTTAAGCAGTAGTGGTCGCCCAGTGGTCGAGATTTGACCACGATTCATTCATTAATTTTCTTAGCTCTCTGCACTTTTCTCGTACGCAAACTTAAAACGTATCAAATTCCATCCTCCTTAGTTCGCATGATTTTTTAAAAAGGGCGTACAAAACATTAACTTCAGCTATCAATATAACACATATGGAGATATAAAGTGCAAAAAATTGAAAACAATAATTAATTATAGTCAAATTCCGACCGCCGGCCGACCATTAGTAGTAGATAGATTATTATTATAGATATTCGATTGGGTTGACAGCACTCAATGTTGGTAATATTTACCTTTCGAAATAATTCACAAAGCAATCCGGATTCAATGCTTGAACATAGAATTTTTCTAGTACTTGCAAATGGATATGATACTATGAAATGATGTTGAACTATGTGAAAGAATCTATGTTATATAAATTGTTAATCTAAACTAAAACGTGTCATTCCTACCATAATTCATTGTACAAGATTCGCCTCCTAAATCATTGCGGGTGAACATTTGAAATATGGCGATCTGATAGAAAGTTCGTGTCAAACCGTTCCAGTTATCTTGTTATCTGTTTGTCGATTGTAGACTGTTTAATGGGAATGTTTATGAGGCAAGTAAAGAATATCTTGAAAAATGTTTGTTTATTTATTAAGCTTTATGCGCTTATTTACAATGCATCTCATTAATGGATTTGATACCTAAGGTATGTTTTACTAGTATACTTTTAAGTAACGAAGAGAAAACTGATAATATTATTTAAAAAAGACATTATATTAAGTTAACCTAGGTGATATAATATGAATACAGTCCGCGTGTATGTCGATATCGAGTTAAAAAGTACTGCAACTCCTTTTTAAAACAAAAGAACATTGTCAGGCCAGCACCGATCACTACCACACTTTTTTTTTGAAAGAAGTATTATTCGAATTCACTCCGTATCGCGCCATTTTAGTTCTTCCTACACTGTATACCACCCTACGGTTTCAGAACTTTATATAGAGGATTCATATCATGGGTGTAGATAATATCTTGTTGCAGTTGCATTGCATTGCATTTAATACCTAATTATGTACAGTTGTACATAATGAGGTATTAAAACATTCATGCTTTAATACCCCTTATTATACATCATCATCATTAGCCTATCGTAGTATACTGACGAACGTAGGCCGCTTCAACTGCACGCCACTTAATTCGATCTTCGGCTTCTCGCATTCAGGTCCTTCTAGCCGTCTTGCACAAATTATCTTTGCACCTTGCCTGTGGACGTCCTACACTGTGTTTGACGACACGCGGTCTTCACTCAGAAACCCCTTTACCCCAACGGTTATCGGTTCTACGGCAAATGTGGCCAGTCCACTGCCACTTCAGCTTGCTAATCCAGTGGTCTATGTCGATGACCCTGGTTCTTTGCCGGATAAACATTTGCATAAATCAATATTGAGACTTCCCTATAAGAGACTATGAGACTTAATACAGTTTGATATGAAAAATTATTACTATAAATGCTTAAGTTTTTTATTATTCTTGACTAAATATCTCGTATACTTTAGAATGAACTTTCCAAATCTTTCAAAAGTATTGATGTCTATGATTTATCTAGTTCTAGACTGTTTTGCTTTTTCCTTTATTTTTAAAAATATAATGAATAAGATGTTTTTCTGTGTTACGGATGGCTTAACAAACATATATAAAATGGATGCAAATAAAATAATCAGACTCGCAACCCTAACTTTCGGATCACAAAAAATGTGTGTGAAAAAGCGGCGAGGTAACCGCTTAACCCACCAGTGCGTTCGTGTTGTATTGTATGTTTGTTTCATTCAAAGTTATAACAAAATGAATAAATAATTAATTTCTAAAAAGGATTATACATAAATAATTCATAATTGTCCAATTAGGCTTGCGTCCGATTGTAACAGATAAACAAACAAACGCGTGCCATCATACACAAATAATAGGGAAGAGTTGAATTTAGTAAGTAGTGGGACACACGGGTGAAAGAATCGGATAGCATTACATTGTCCCTTTGAAAATTTTTACGCACTTTTGGTTTGGAATATATAGCGCAGAATGTCAAAGAAGCTGTTGTCTATGCTTCCTATTTTATATGTTTTATTACACTACACTATGGCGGCCTAATGAAATGTTTTTTCACGCCCCGCTTGAAGGACCCGGGATCATAATGTGAAAGAAACACGTATGCTGATATAAGTTAAGTAATTAAGCGTACGAAAAATTATATGAAGCAAAATATCATACCTAAATTCCAACTCACTCTTCCGATTCGGTCCACACTACTTATATTTACCTTAAACTGAGATAAAATACTAACCGAAAACTGCTAATATTTGCAAAAATTATAAGTCTGCTACTTAAATTATTGATACCGCCATAACGATCTATTATTATCGTACTAATTAATCTTAATTTTTACCAAATTCTTCCAACGTTTGCGGTTCTGGAGACCCGTATTTCCTAATCTATGATTATAATTCGTACGGTCACCATTGTTCAGTAAGTGTTTATTCATGTTCCGAGTTTACCTAAAGCGCCCAAAGTGACACAATGAAAAACATATTTTTATGGTGGTCAAAGGTTCGTCGCCATAAGGAAGGGTTTTGAGCAACCTTGAACTAAATCTGTTGAAACATACATGAATGAAGTATATTATACTTCGTAGAATGGATCTTAATATAGAATAAATAGGTATACTATACTATATCTTGAAACCTCATACCTTGTGTAACATCGAAAATTTTATTTGTCATCATGATGTAATTGACGGAATAATTGATTGTTCGTATTTGATGGGCTGATTTACTGTTTATTCAATTCCCAAAAAAATACTATAATAACTGCCAGTGAAATGGATCCCTGAATTTATTTAAATAATATTACCTCTACTACACAGCTTCTTTTGTATCCCTTTTTCTATTGGTCTAAGCGTGATTTTAACGATCCTACTCCAGACACGCTAACAAAACACATATTAAAAAATGTGTAAGTCGGTTAGATGGTTTCGGAGTTTATCGTGAGCATATACGTGACATAGAGGCGCTCATAGTCCAGCTGCACTCGGTGATTAGAAGCAATCACCGAGGGTAAGCAATAACGGCACGGTCAGTACCTGGATGGGTGACCGCTAGTGGCATGTTACCATCAGCGTCTCTGATCACGGTTGTTATTATACGATAACAGTCGTAAAGCTTGGTTGGAGGCCTTCGGGCAGCTTAGAAACATGCAATGGCAAGATACATAGTCACAACCTATTCTTGCCAGTCCCCACCGGCACTCGGCCAGTGTGAGGAGGTATGGCCTTAACCCTCTCGTGAAAGGAGATCCGAGCTCAGCAGTGGGACACTATGGGTTGTTGATGTTGTTGAAATACGTGACATGAGAATTATACTATAATACATACATATAATTATGATTTCGATATAACTTTTATAAATACTCGTATATGTACATAGTTACTATTTTGTATCTAAAGTATTTTGTTTACAAAATTAATAGCTCTAAGTCATTGTATTTTTATAATAAAATTACAAATTACATACCAATTTAGCTGTATCAGATTCGTGTCCAGGATATCACGAAAAACAACACCTTTGCTAAATTAATATTAAATTTCGTAATTAATCACGCGGTAGGCACTATTTGGGTCGTTGCTGACAGGTATGAGGTATAATTCACTGTCATTAGTATGTTGAAGTGAAGGCAATCATTTAACATCAAATGTGTCATGAAAAATATTATATATATATTGTTTTTCTTTGGTGGATTACCTGATGGTAAGCGATTAGTGGCGCCAATAAACACAGGCGTCACAATTGCGTTGTAGGCCTTTGGGGGTATGGGAGAGGGATTGGTTTATGCATTGTGATTTATCTCATTTTTTAGTTTTTGATTTTATGTTTGCTATAATTTCATGTGCTCTCCTTACCATCATAGCCTTTAACGACCATATAACCATATATAACGATAAGATCAAGACCTTTCCCAAGAATGGACTTTTGGTCTACTATACCACGCTTGTTTAACAAGGTTGGTACGCGAGGGGTTTGTATGAGGTTATTCTTCTCGTTGCAGTGCTGTTGTTAAGTTTACTTATTTCAAACATCGTGACATTTTTAGTTTTATTTCAATATGAGACCAATAGGTAACGTTTTAAATAATTTTAGCACAAGAGAAGCCACTAGAGCTAAAAGCTATCCAAATAAAAAGGTAACATCGCGACTTCTCGAACAAATTATACCAATGGAATATAAAATGGATTAAGCTATGTATACATTTGCTTACAATTTTGTAGTACGATAGAAGCTATATTTGAGGAAAAGCTAAAGTATTAAAGTTTAAAAAATGCATCTGTACTTGGATGTATAAAATATTTATCAAATATAAATATAACAAGCATCGGACATCAAAACTTTTCTAAAACACGATTCAAAAATATTCGTGTAACATATTTCGAAACTCTAAATGTATGCTCTTGATGGAACCGATTCCTTTACGTTACATTCGGTTTGTGGAAACCAAACCACACGAAATGTTGCTCATTTTGGTGAAAGTTTGCGCAGAAACTATCGAATTAAATTGATTCCTTTCATTTTGGTACAATTTGTTTTCAGGAATGTATTGGTCAAAGACGAATTTTCTTATATACCGGAATTCTTATGAATTTATTTATTTATTTTCATTAACTCATTTATTTATTTTCTTATAAGTAACTTAATAATTAACAAGGTAAGAAAATCAAACATTATAGCCGTATGACATGGCTCTCCCAGAGGTGTTCTCAATCGCCCAACTATTTTTTCCGACAGCGCGCTTGTGAATATTGCGCGTCATAATGCCGTCTGCTTAGCTTTTCATGACCTAAATTATTTTTTCTTTTGTCCCGCTTGGAACATTTTATTTTCTCTTAATAAGTTGGCGTCAGGTAGGCGAAAATAAAATCAGACAATACCATTTTCAATGATATACACTAAGCTGACCGCATTTATTTCGGAAAATGGATTGAAATATTGTAAATCTAGTGCCGAGGATAGCACTGTATTATATTCACGTTAAGTCTCTCCATTAAGCTAATTACTTTCGCTTGGAGGAAAATACGTTAGTGTAATGACTAGTTTTCAAACCAGAAAGCACTTGACAGCGATTAAGATGTCTTAGCCTTTTCTCTTTATTATTTTTTTCTGCAGTTACGTCATCTTCATGACTTTCATATTATGAGTCACCATGGTGCATTGTTGCATTGTCTGCATTCGCAAGGAGCATGGTGACCACTACTCATGTATTCTGCTTATGCTTTCCATCAGTCAGAGTAGAGTCACTTTGGAAGACATATAAAAAGTATGTCAATGTTTTGCGATTGTTAATTACTAATTACTTGCTGATTGATACGTGACCTAAATTGTTTCAATATAATTGGTGAAATTTGAAATGCATATTGATTTTTGGATGACTGGTAAAATGTCAATGATAGGCTATATTTGGGTAATACTAAATGGGTAATTTTAATCTGCTCGTTACTATTTCACTATATAATTATCGAATTCGAATGTAACTATGTCTGTCTGTTACCTTTTCATGGCTATACTACTGAACTAATTTGGATAAATTTCGGTATAAAGATAGATTGGAGATTGAAGGAGGAAACAAGCTAGTTCTCGTCATGATAACCAAGACATACGAGAGCAGAGCTACTAACGAGCAAAAGCTTATTGCTAATGGTATAGCTAATGGTGTACTACAATACTTTTATTGAATCAAAGTATATTTATCTCCAAAAAAATCATTATAGTTACATAAATTTTATGGTTCAATAACTCTGTAAATGATTAGTACGGGTTCTACTGTATGTGTAATTCAATATTCAGAATCGTTGAGAAAACAAACTGATATATAAGTATAACAACAACAACAACAACCCATAATGTCCCACTGCTGGGCTCGGGTCTCCTCTCAGGAGAGGGTTAAGGCCATACGTCCCCACGCTGGCCAAGTGCGGGTTGGGGACTGGCAAGAATACGCTGTGGCTACGTAAATCTTGCCGTTGGATGTTTTTAAGCCGCCCGAAGGCCTCCAACTAAGCTTCACGACTGTTATCGTATGATAACAACCGGGACCGACTGCTTAACGTGACCTCCGAATCACGGAGACGCTCATGGTAACATGCCACTAGCGGTCACCCATCCAGGTACTGACCGCGCCATCGTTGCTTACCCTCGATGATTGTTTCTAATCACCGAGTGCAACTGGGCTATGAGCGCCATATAAGTATAAAATACGTAAAATAATTATTATCGGTTATTTCAAATAAGATTTAAGACTACACAAATTGTTATGTAAAGCAAAACTGTAAATTATAAAAAATAAACTTTTAAAGATTTAATATGCACTATTGTTACTGTTTAGTGATATTTAGTAGATACTGCACCTACATTTGAATCTGACGAGATAGTACGAACATGATCATTATCATCAGCCTATCGCAATCCAATTTTGGATATAGACCTCCGATCGCACACTTCTTGGTTTGATTCTCAGCTTCTAACAGCCAACTTCTGCCATCTGTCTTTCGCAAATCATGGTCCTGGCCTATAGGCGTCCTGCACTATATATGAACATGTCTCGATGTTAATATTATGTTCTAAATCTAATTTAAAATAAAATATGCTTAGAGCTGAATACGTGCTAAGTGCAGTACGAATATTCTTTATACAACTAGAAATTAACAACACAACACAAAGTGCAACTAGTGTTATATCTGTATGTTTGTATATATTTACTTCATTGTTGCTAACAGCAAAATAAACTGCGCTTTATTAGTCGCATGTAAGCATCATAGTAACTTGTAACATGTACATGGGCCATAAAGTTAGCGACTAATTACAAAAAAGTCACGTAGTTTTAGTGTGAAAGTTTATATTTAATTATATTGTATATAAGAGTGTTTACGGAACTTTTAGTAGTAAAAAACTAAGTAGAATCTCTTGAGGATCGAACTGGAGAAGCTAAGTAGCTGAATGTTATACAGTGGGTATTTTAAAATTTGTGAAATTTGAATGATAATATAAACGTAACCATTATATATTATTATACTAATTTTCATTTCTATATTATTTGTTATCAAAGCGATTATTCTTCTAAATCTGCTGGTTCATCGTCAATTTGCCAATTCTTTTTTACCACAAAACAAACTAACATAAAGTACTTTCGTATGTATGCAAGAAAAAACGTGCTCGCCATAATGACATTTGCGTCTCAGTCCAAAATAATTTACAAATCATTTAGTTACTAGTCCGTTTTCGCTTCATCCTGTCGTTCCGCTTATTTCATGGTTGTACCAGACACACTGGCAGGACAAATGAGTAAAGTTTTCTAATAAAAAACCCCCACGATCCGAGCCGGCATACGATTTGCGCTTTTTTCTGCGTAACGATATTATCACGAAAACCATCAACACTTCACGGAAAGAGGATCAGTATTTGCTTCTGTATAAGGAAATTAGCATAGGTGGCTGTTTTTATTCAGTTTATGTATGATTGTAATTATAATAGTTTTGTATATATTTTTGTATTTGCCTTTTCCGTGGAATAATTAAGTTTTTTGTGTACAGAAGAGCAGTAGTAAGCAATTCTATTGTTGCCTCTATTGTGTTTTAAGTGAGGTTACAGCGTTGGTACTTTCATACCTTGTTAGCTAGTTCGATACCTAAAAGAGTGTGTGGTGTTTGGTCTATTAAATAAATTTAGTTAATGAATAACTTAAAACGTATGCAATGATTTGCCCCTCCAAATTAAAGAGATGGGGAGGTCACTCAGTTAATCTCATTCGATCGAGAAAAGAATTTAAAAAATTTGCATAACACGAATTTTCTAATAAATTTCTGAGTATGTAAGTAACTATTCAGCAAAAATATGTTTATTAATATCAAGTTTTACTAAAACACAACTCAAACTCCTTAATGCCGAACAATTCCACTTATTCCACATCGGATCCAGTAAATAATAAGTAGCCGGGTTCAGTGCCAAATCGCGGCAACTTCTCAAATTAACCCAAAATTTATGTAGCGGTGAAAGTTTTAATGTACCATGTAATGTATCGCCAGACGTTTTCCCGCTTGTCTGAATTCATAGTTGTTGGGAGACTTGTAAGTAGTTTTTGTTTCTGGTATCTTGTTATGACGGCTTGGGTTTTCTATGAGTTCATAAGTTAAGCGGAGGCAGAATAACTTATTTCTGTAGGCCTGCACAAGGAAACAATTTTGTCTATTTAGCCTGATAAAGTATAGCGTAAACATTAACTCTCTAAGAAGTGAAATAAATCTTTCTTTACATTTAACCATCCATCACAATAATGATCCATCCGTTACAAAACTTGTAATGGGTGGATCATTTATTTCATTTTTATCTTAATCACGCCACTTTAATGTAACCAAAAGTAATAAGATAATAAACTTTAAACTAATAAGACAATCCAATGCTCAGAACAATTTTGAATCCAATTCTATAATGAATCTAAATTATCTTCCAACAAATTCCTTAATTTCATTTTGGCAAATTGAAATGGTTACCGAAGATGACATTTAAAATTATTTTTGAACGAGTCTTCTAATTATTTCTGGCGACGTTAATGCCCCAATTTGTTTGTTCACGGTTTCTGAACGCACACAAATGTTGGTTACCCAATTTCGAATCAAATTTTGAATTAGAAAATTGATTGATGTTGTGTGAATGAGTGATTTGATCAGAAGGAAAAACTTTTCATTTGACTTATTAATTACTGGTGAATCGAATCGAGAAAGAATTTTCTGTACTTTAAAAGTAAGGCAAAATTTTTATACAGTGTTAAATAGGTAATTTGTAGGTAATAATTTGAGTCTCTTTGATAGTGACTTCTTTTTCGTTATCTTGCGCGTGTTATTTCTATGGAGAAATGAGTTTTTCGCTACCCGTCGTTTCTTTTCACGAAATAATATTTTAATATTTTAGACATTTCACACGCAACGCCATCTAGCTTCAGACTAAATAGATCTTGAAGCTTAATAGCTAGATTAACTAATAGATTACATTTTCTTTGTTAATACCTACATATTTTTGCAAAGAAATCACTTAAAATTCGAAACAAATATTTTCCGATCATACAAACATTTGGGCCCGCCTGGAAGCGAACGGGAATTCAAGCGTAGCAGTCACATTCGATAATAGAATAAAGAGGAAACATATCAATAGTCTCTTTAATTATGATCTTTTCACCCTGCTACCTCTTCACAGCTGACAGAAGATTTTGTATAACATACTTTGAAATAAAAAAGCGTATCTCCAATATCTACTGTTTAACTGGAGCATAGCAGAAGAATGGTTATGATTTTCGAGTATATGTATGATTCCTTGTCAAGCTATTTAACTGAAAGAGCTTGATAACTTTCTTGGTGTTTGATGTGTATTAAGATTCAGCTTTACTGTAAAGTAAAAGGAAAGTAACGCATAAACAGTACATACAAATAACTGGCCAAGTGTCGTTTAAATACTCAAATAAGATATTCAGAAAAGTTATATTATTACATTCTCCATTATTTCTTCAAAAAAACAATGTCATTATATCTCCAAGGAAACTCTAATTTAACTGTTTCAAACTTTTGTCTAGGATACCTCCTATTCTGAAGTTTCCGATTCCACCCGAAGAGTCTCGAAGTGTTCCGAACGCTACATAAATTTAAGGCCAATTACACACTACACGCTTATCGCCAAAGTTTTCACAGGAATATATCTTTTTTTATTGTCGTAGTTTTTAAAAGGTCCGATGTTACCATTATGAATGGGGGACCCTTGTGTCTTGGCAGTTTATTAAACTGTTTTATGTAGAATGAAGTTTTACGGTGAATAATTTATGTAACTTTGGACAGGCGAATCTCGAAGTCAGCTGAGGAATAACATGAAAAAGAGAAATTATTGAAAGCAGGGTGAAGAAGGAACTTTTTAAACTCAATTTGTAGGGTCACAACAGCTTCTATTCGAAATAGAATGTAGGTCTATTTTTATTTATCTGCTAATATGAAGACAATATTTGCATCATCTTCTGATGACTACTTTAGGCATGATAGATAGACAAGTACTTTCAGAAATACAAAACAAACAAAACAACAACCCATAATGTCCCACTGCTGGGCTCGGGTCTCCTCTCAGGAGAGGATTAATGCCATACGTCCCCACGCCTGCCAAGTGCGGGTTGGGGACTGGCAAGAATACGTTGTGGCTACGTAAATCTTGCCGTTGGATGTTTTTAAGCCGCCCGAAGGCCTCCAACTAAGCTTCACGACTGTTATCGTATGATAACAACCGGGAACGACTGCTTAACGTGACCTCCGAATCACGGAGACGCTCATGATAACATGCCACCAGCGGTCACCCATCCAGGTACTGACCGCGCCATCGTTGCTTACCCTTGATGATTGTTTCTAATCACCGAGTGCAACTGGGCTATGAGCGCCTCATAAAAAATACAATGTCAAAAATATAGAAATAAGGTGCTATACAATGTCCGTCCCTATCGCAGACTGCAGTCACTACCAGGCAACTTTTGAATGGATTATTCTTTAGAGTAATGTGTGTTGGTGGTACCCATTTACAAATTACATACAAAACTAATATTACCTACATGCATACTTATATACTAACACATATAAATATATACATACACACAAACATATATAACCATTACACAGTCACCGTTTTTGAACACCTAGTAAAGTAGTTAGGTAATTTTACCCATACACAAATTAAAATGAAAAACAAATGGTTGTATGAAAGTTCTCTTTTTATTTCATAGTTAGGTAAACGCAATATGAAACAATCACGTGAGCAAAGCCATGGGGCAATAACTGTTTATGAAAGTTATTAAAAGTATATGTTAAGTGAAGCTTTGTGTAATAAAATGTTTATAAGTATGTTTTATTAAAGGGAAAATATTTAAATGTCTGTAATAAATTATGCCATAATTACATTGTCAGACAATCTTGCAAGATAAATGTTATTATCTTTCTGTAGCCAAATTAACATATTAAGGACTCGTAATAAAATCCCATAAATCTTTGTAACTTTTATATAATAATTAGCTTTCAACATTATATAAAATGACTTGTTAATGAAGCGTTATTAGTGCTAAGTTCTAGGTAAAACCTCTAGACCATACAATTTATTTTGTAAAATTAATTTACGCTCGGTACGTAATGTGGTGGGATTCGCAAGGGTAGCTGTGGTTACGGATAATGTTAGTATTAATGAGAGTCCTTCCTAGCATTAAGGAGAATTGGAGAAGTTTACGATAATCTTAGTGTGTTCAACTATTTGATTTAGGAGAGGCATGCTTCGGGGTTAATTACCCGGCGTGAGAGTACCGGAGTTATACTACGGGCTCACAGAAAACCGGTGTGAAACAGCGCTTGCGCTGTGTTTAATCGAGTGAGTGAGGATACCGGAGGCCCGTACACCAATCCCTCCCCCTATCCCCGTCCCCATTCCCCAAAGGCCGGCAACGCACTTGTGACACCTGTGGTGTTACGGTTGTCCATGGGCGACGGTATTCGTTTACCATCAGGCGATACGTCTGATTGTTGGCCCCTTAAACCATAAAAAAAATATACACATACTTAGTATTTTATTATAGAAGTTTAAGCGGTCGCGAAGCCGCTCATTATTGTGCCAAGTGTTGTTGGGTTCAAATCTCACATAGCACAACACTGCGTGATCCACAAATTGTTGTTCTGAATCTGGGTCCTATTTATGACCATTTCATAAAGTCCGCCGCGACACAGGGTGTATATTCCTGATTCGGGAGTTATCTTTAAAAAAACCTCACATCTACATACAAGACCAATTGAAAGAAAAAAACTACTCAAAAGAATACAAAATTCGGAATACAGCTGCAGAAACCCCATAAGAAAAGAGATACACGCTGACATGTCAACCGTCTACATATATAGGGTCTTAAATTATCACCAACTTAATTACAATTACATTATAACCTTTAGTCCTTTTAAATAAATTATGTATGTACATAAAGGCTTTGTGTTACAGATTACCGGCATAATACCTTTATGACCTGACAAAATTACAATTGTTATTTCATTTTGACAAATAGCTGTTTTTACATTAACACCTTTTGTTGACTATTTCACGAAAACATTATTGTTACGGTTGAGAAACTCTGAAAATTAGAATTTCCTTTTACGATTCAACAATTGATAATTCAAGGTAGAATATCTTAGTTCAATTTTATAATTGTATATGTTTTTGAAATTTTACTTTTTGTCCAAGATGGTAAACTCAAATACCGATAACTGGAGAAAAGGTATGTAAATCAGCTTACCTTACGAGCGAAGTGACCCAATCTGCTATCTGCGTACTTTTTAATCTATATTTTAATATATTTCTAAATACATACAACCAATGATTTTCATAAAATTAAGTAAGCAGGGGGTTTCAGGTGCGATAAATCTAGTTAAGACCTATTAATAAAAACTTTACAAACAAAAAGCAAGCAAAGCTCGATCATATAGAAAATAATTATTATTTACAACAGAATAAATTTCAAAGGTTTTCGTTTCAAACATTTTATAAAGAGTAAAATATTGTGAGCAAGACCCCAATTATAGTTTAAGACTAATACACCAAAGCGTAAAAGCGCTCATATTAAGGCGCCTTTTTCACGATACCAAATTAGCAGTTATTTTACTAAAGCTAAGCTTTAAGACACGGATTTGATGTTAGTAAGAGCGATTGAGCGATGAAATTTATGTAACAAATTTTTTACCACGAGTTAATTATTTGTATGTCTTTGACGTAACAACAGATTGTATTTGTTTTGTATACTTTGTCGTCTGATTAAAGGGATTATTGCTTTCTTTTTATGTGTTTTGCAAATAAGGTAATTGAAAATCTTAAGCATATAGTTTTATAATGTTGACAACCAATAATAACTAGCTTGAGACGAATTCTAATAAATAATAAGAGTGCAAAAAACATCTTTACTAAATATCTCAAGTAATATCCCAAATTATTAACATTTACTTTTATTCCACAAATAAATATCTCATTTTTTCCACATTGGTATCTAAAAAATATTAAAACAAAACTTATTTTTTTATTATGAAAGATTTTTCTGTATCTGGTCTTTAGAAAATATGAAAATGTGCTCAAAATTTTGTGTTGAGCGACTGAGCAGTTGAAATACTAAAGCGTACCAGTTAATAAATAGTAGAACCAATAAATAAACAGTACAACCAATAAATAAATAAATACAAAAACAAGAAATAATAAGCATACTCTGTTTCGTACATGTTCTGCATATAGAAAACGAGTCTGAAAACTATGAAGTTTTTAACAAAGCTTAATTAATCCGCCTCCGGATTTTCTCTGTGCTTTCCCTTATATAAAACTAAACACATGCTCTCTGCGCTATATTAGTGTTATGCAAGTTGCAAACAAGTTTGTTGAAAATAAGGAAACAGGTACAGTATGTTAGAAGTAGAGCTATGTCTAGTATTTTTCCTTAATCCTTGTGAAATTTTATAAAAGCTAAAGGAAGATTTTAATAAAATTTTGCTACGCTGCAAAAAAAATATTGTAAGATGCAGTTGACAAAATTCGGGACGATTTACAAGTTTTTTTTCTAATAAACATCATCATTAGACCCATGACCTAAGATCGTATTGTGGCAAAAAACCCACGGCTGATATGGCCATTGCTAGACTCTCATTAGGCACGCCACTATAATAATTGGGTTCTTTTGTGACAAAGTATGCCTTTAGACCACAAAAAACCGTTTGGCAAAGAAAATGTCAAAATTGCAATATGTCATCTACCCTTTATTTTTATATATCATATTTTTAATGTTAACCAAAAACCTTATATATATATATATATCTGTCTGATTAATTAAGGCAGAGTATAAACTGTTAGAGACACCAATCAAAGATTTTGAGAACAGATGCTTTTTACATTGAGAATACCTATATTAAGGGGGTATTTATCTTCTTTATACTTTTATAGTTATTTTTAAAGTTAGAAACAAGAAATACGCAAATATAAGTAATTGAAGCAAATTTAAAAGAAATCCTGCCAATGTGCTGTAACATTTTAAATAAACCGGCGCGCTATCGGTATTGAACATAGGATTGTGTTTAAACGTTAGCTTTGTCAATTGTTATCTCATAGTAAACATGAAAATGTTGGCTCTGTTTGAAAATTTTAGTAGCGCAGCTATGGGCTAATTTAATGCTTTGTTGTAATTCAATTGCTATTTTTTGTAATGATAACATGACAAGCGAAGCTCATGTCTCAATAGAAACCAAAAAAGGCATCACTCATTAGTAGCGAAACATCTTCATATGAGTACTTTACTTTGATTTCCGTAGATGTAAAATATTTTCGTTGAATCAGTCTTAATTATCAGAAAAACAATTGACAAATGATTACAAATTTTAACCAAAAATAAGAATTCACGACTTCAGGAATTGGACCAAATTGAAATGGAACCACGCGGGAATCACCAGCCTTCAAGTACAATAAGAATCAACAAAATCGGTTGAAAGTTATGAGGTAACAAATACAAAAAATATACAGTTGAATTCATGAGCCCTCCTTTTTGGATTCGGTTCAAAATGACTGAATATTAAAACAAAACAAATAAATCGCGATTTTTCACACATGTATCTAACAGCTATTGTTTTTCTTACAGATCATGCGTCAGCAATCGTCGGCACGACCGCTCGTCTCCGCTGCCGCATCGACGGACGGTCCTGCGGCGCTATGCACAGCATCAAGTGGTACAAGTCGGAATCTCGACTGTACGTATATTCCATCGCTGGGAACACGGCCATAGATCGACCTGAAGGACCTATGAAAGACAGGTGAGGACACAATTAAAAATTAAATAAGGTTAACGTGGGAATTTTATTTTTTTACATTTTCTTTTTATTTCGTAAAAACTAACACATTATTTAAATTAAGGATTTTTTAAGCCAAAACGTTATCTCAAAAAAAGTGTTTTCAAAATATATCAAGTATGGTATCCAAATAAAGAATTATTAACAGTAATGACGAATTATTATAATTTACATGTTTGATAAATGATATTGACGCAGTCGGGTTTTATTTTTTTAAGTAATTCATTAATTGTTTGGCGGTGTGGCGCTCATAGCCCAGTTGCACCCGGTGATTAGTAACAATCACCGAGAGTAAACAACGACGGCGCGGTTAGTACCTGGATAGGTGACTGCTGTTGGCATGTTACAATGAGTGTCTCTGTGATTCAAAGGTCACGTTAAGCAGTCGGTCCCAGTTGTTGTCATACGATAACAGTCGTGAAGTTTAGTTGGAGGCCTTCGGGCGGCTTAAAAACATCCAACAGCAAAATTACGTAGCCACAACGTATTCCTGCCAGTCCCCAACCCGCACTCGATCAGCGTGAGGACGTATGGCATTAACCCTCTCCTGAGAGGAGACCCGAGCCCAGCAGTAGGATATTATCGGTTGTTGATGATTGATTGATGGTGATAACTTGTTTTAATATGGAAATACACAAGGAATTTAAAAAAGATGGGGTAATCTTGTGAACCTCACTGTATTGTTACACTCTCAGATATAGATATAAAACATTGCAGTTGAGACGACAAAGATGTATTGCCGTGTCATTTCGCACAATAGCCGGTAAGTGCGGTCGTTATGAACAATAACCGGATGATGCGATACTTTGCGGGTTTGTTGGTTTAATACGATTTTTAAAGGGAATGTTGGGAACTAATAGAGTTGAACATTTGGGTGATGTTCTTTGAGCATGCCATGCTTACATGTCCTGTCCTGATGATCTTAGTTCATAAAATATTCCTAACATTATTTAACACCATACGTTATGGTGACCGATTAAAAATACAGAGTGGTATTGTTAGATGTGTCTGAGGACTAACTAAGAGGCGCTCATAGCCCAGTTGCATTCGGTGATGAAAAACAATCACCGAGGATAAGCAATGATGGTGAGGTCAGTACCTGGATGGGTGACCGATGGTGGAATATCAAAATGAGCGTCTCTGTGATTTGGAGGTCACGTTAAGCAGTTGGTCCCGGTTGTTATCATAGGATAAAAGTCGTGAATCCTAGTTGGAGGTTTTTGGGTAGCTTAAAAACATCGAACAGTAAGATTACGTAGCCACAACATAGTCTTGCCAGTCCCCAACCCGCACTTGGCCAGCGTGGGGACGTACGGCCTTAACTCTTTTCCAAGAGGAGACCCGGGCCCAGCAGTGGGGCACTATGGGTTGTTGAAAAACTTAAAAGAAACTATACAATAATCCAATTGGCCGTCGTGGTATAGAAGCGAAACAGGGAGAGCCACACTTCAGCCGGTTCGATGGGAGTGATACCACGACCTCACAGAAAACCGGTGTGAAACTGCGCCTGCACTGTGTTTCACCGAGTGAGTGAGAATACCGGAGGCCCATATCCCAACCCCTCCCTCATTCCACTCACCTCTCCCCCAAGGCCGGCAAAGTATTTGTTTAGCCTCTGGTGTTGCCCATGGGTGACGGTAAACACTTATCATCAGGGGATGCATATACCCTTTTACCCCTACTACATAAATAAAAATAAAAAACAAAAATTGACTCGGATTAGATCTGTGAATAATTGTTTCGGGGATGGATTATTTTCTATACATATATATATATATATATATATATATATATAGTGTATATAAATTCTGCTTAGTTTGAAGCTATATGGCGTTGTGTGTGAAGAAATATCTCAAAAATATTAAAAAGAAATTAGCATTTGGAGCAGTTCAGGTTATTCTTCTAGGTACTAGATTATATATAACCTATGCAGAAACTCAAAACTATAATACGCCTCTTGTTAACCTAAAGAATAATTCTGTTAAAACTGCTGGAAGATATGTTTCTCTTAATTACACTGATTCATAGATAAATCTTCCTTTATAAAAGACATTAAGGCACCGATGAGTGCCAAATGGTTTCTAACTGTCGTAGCTAAGACACAAGTGCTAAATTTATTTTAACGTAGTATTACTTACGATCTTTCAACGCAATTGGTGTTCATTCTTATCATGTAAAACAGAAACATTATTTCTTTTCTTTCTAATATCGAACGATAATTTGAACTTAGAATGAAGAACAATGTTTTAAAATCAGAACACCAATCGAATGCTTTCATTTTTAATGATTTCTATCTAGACACCTGATATTTACAACTTTATTTTAAATGTCAACATATTTCAATTTAAACCCTTACGTCCTAAATATAAGGATCAGTTTATTTTAGCGAAATCAATCCTGTCATTGCAAATCAACTCATTGGATATTGACAACTCAACATACACAAGTCGTAATGTTTACGAGAATTAAATGCTTATATTTAATTTTAGAACTCAGTATTTCAATCGTTTATTACTTTATGCTGTTTATTTGATTATGAATTTTATGGTTAGAAATATAAAATCCATAAACATTACTAATGTTTTCTGATAACATTCACGGGAAAACAAATTGAATTTACAATAGAATCAGAATTGATAATCGATATTAGTAATTATGGTAGTTAGGTCGTTTTCGATTTATTTTCTTCTGTTCATAGAAAAAGACAAAAGACTGTTTTCCAAGATCTATATTAAAATGTAATTGAAAATATATTAAAATTTTATTTCTGAACGAATTTTAATTATTCCAGCTTTATTGTGCTGTAGGTAAATGTCCTGCCCTTGACTCGCGCAAACGACATTTACCACGAACAAAGAAATAAAAGCAACAACAAAGATTTATTAATTTCAAAAAGGCTGTCAGTTCTATTCTCGACCGGCGCGTTATTAAAATTTCAGGGATTGCAGACGCCCTTCTACTACCAGCGATAAAGCTTGTCATTTTAAATTACTTTCGGGAAAACAGGTAACTTTTCCCAAAGTCATTTTATTCGATTTCCTAGATATTTTTAATTAAAGGTTTTGCGTGGAAATGTAACTGTTTAAAAGTGCATAACAAGCTTGAAGCTTGGTGAGCTCTTTACTTACATTGGTTCTCAGTTACTGTTTACTGTATGTAGGTTGTTTAAAGCATTGCAGAGATCCCTAGAGTCGAGAAGATTATATTTATAGTGTTTTAGGCTTCCACACCTTAAGGTTAAAACGGGATCCTATTACTAAAACTTCATTGCACAGCTGTCTGTCCATCTGTCTGTCACTAGATTATATCTCATGAATCGTGATTATGAGACTGTTAAAATAT
Organism: Hyphantria cunea; assembly: GCA_003709505.1. Classification (NCBI taxonomy): domain Eukaryota; kingdom Metazoa; phylum Arthropoda; class Insecta; order Lepidoptera; family Erebidae; genus Hyphantria; species Hyphantria cunea. The sequence goes on along the minus strand of PKRV01003580.1, from coordinate 47,342 downwards.
TATTTAGTCTTGAATTTACATCTTGTTTACAAGGGGATTTTTTTGTATCCGTTTCAAACACATGAAACGGATACAAAAAACACCTAGACAGAGAATTACAATTGTTTATATGTGTTTGAGTGGATCACGCTCAGTGTTGTCCCATATGGGATTAGAACCCACAAAACTTGGTACAGTAAAAAGCGGCGTGATGACAGTTTAAACCACTGAGCCAACCGCGAGGTCTCTATGAATATAGCGGTCAAATTCTTTGAATAAAAAAAACCTATAACTACGTACCTATCTGCTGAGATAGAATCTCGTGACCAAAACAAGGGCTCTTCTGCTGAATTTAATAAAATCACGTAATAGTGCGCGTACATATTTATGAGTCTACCCTCACAAAATTATAATTTGATTATATGGAAACCCCTTTTGTCCTCCCAGGCCATTAAAACTTAATAAAGCAATATCAAGTCTCGATGACATTGACATTGTTTTATCTACTAGCATATAGGTCTAGATGTTGACCTTGGCTTCTAAGCCTGAAGTCGTGGATTCGTTTATCACCAAGGACGTACATTTAGTAAATGTCTATAAGCATGGTGACCTGATGTGGTACAGAAAGTTTATTGAATAACAGTTCAGAACATACTGGATAAATAACGAAAAACTAAAGCTGAATGTATTTTATTTATTAATATGAGCCAGTCAAAGTAACTTTACTCTATCGGAGGTAAAGCATAAGATGAATGCAACAGTAATAGTCACCATAATTATTAAAAATGCAGATAATGCAGCAATATGGCCCACACTACGTTAGTCTTTTAATCTGCCTCATTGGTGTAGCGGTTGATGTATTCGTCTGCTAATCAAGAGGTCTCGGGTTCGAATACCATATCGGGCCCAAAATGTTATTGTGTTTTTCTGATTATAGAAATACCTAATGACAGCTCGGAGTTAGGAAGTTGGGGTATGAACCCCGTGCCTCGGAGAGAACGTTAAACTGTCGGTCCTGCGCCTGATCTCTCCTCCCCCCCCCCCGGTCGTGTTGGTTTAACCGTCCCATCGGATTATAAGAGAGAGGGATGATAACATCTCCTGCGTAGTTGGCATGTCTTCGTTGAGACTGGCCGCCGTGGATTTTAAAACGACCACTTTGAATATAAATTTATCTTTGAAGTTTTTGATTAAAATTTAAAAAAGGTATTTACCATCTGAGTATATAATTGTTACAAAATAAATTAGTAGATATATCAAGACCTATCTCGTAGATGGTCTACGTCAGCTACGCTGTAATATGCTACGTGATCAGTTTCAAGTCACGTAGTTATAGTATAACGTTGTGAAAATGGGACAGCTGCATGTTTATTACATCGCTGAGATACAAAGATGACTTGTAGGTTTATATAAAAGGGTATATAGCGTGATAAAGACAGTGATATTTATTTAATTAATCTCATGGGTAACATTAAACTTTAAAAAGGTAAGGATAAATTTTAATTTCAAATTAAAAAATATAGCTATCTTAAATTATACTTTTTTTATTCTGATCTTTATTTAACAAATGTAGTTTTTAAAATATAATTATAAAAAGATGTCGACCTATTATAAATATATATATATATTTCATATGAAAGAATAATTTATTATTTATTCGGGAAGTAAATTGAAAAAAATATTTATATCAGGACCAAAAATTTAATAAATTCATGAATAAATCGCTAGATGAATACTGGAACAATCAATGGACAATCACTTTTTTACTAATTAATACTTTTCTTAGAAACTTCAAGGTACCTTTAATCTTTGTTCATTAAAAAGAACTCTTTTGTAAATATTTTTATAATTCTACTGAAATGTTATTACACAGCACTGAAACAAATTGTTTTGTTTTTCATTTAAAAATTTATTCTTACACTTGTGAATATTGAAACTGTCTACAGTTTCCATATTAAGCTCGTGACAACTAGACGATGTTAATCATATTTTTAAATACCTATGTCCCGCAGTCCGAACCCGGTTTAAATCAGAAATTGTTCATTATTTCATTTCTTTCAATTAAGTTTCTTTTTTGTACTAAAGTAGCTTATATTACTCCCTTAGCTCTCTGTCGGTAAAAGTCCCATCAAAATCGGTTGAACCATTCCAAAGATTAGCTGGAGCAAACCCAACAGATTAAAAAGTTAATTTCTATATGTGCTTTTATGTACACGTTATATAAAGCTATTAATTTGGAATTATAAACGGACACTTCAATATTACTTATGTATAAAGATTGATTGAAAACAAAATTGGTTCGAGATTAGATTGTAATTCTCGAAAATTCTTTGAAGCTATTAAACCGTCAACAAATTATGATAACATAAAGTATAACTTTAAAGGCTATAAAATGAAGTACGCTCATTAAAATAACTACATTCAGTATGTAGGTAGAATTAAAATGACGTGCAAGAGGAAACTTTGGGAAATATGAGCACATCTGTGCATAATTGATATTGTTATTACTTTTAAAGTTTCCAGCAAAGCGGTGACGTAATGGTGGCTACGTGTTGACTTATTTTTTTGTAATCGGGGGCAAACGAACTGATGTATCGGCTCATGGTAAGCCATTACCACCGCCCATGGTCACCGGCTGGTTACCGGCCGTTAGGATTTGAGAGGAGAGGGTGGGGTATATTACTCCGATGTCTTCACACGCTTGGCGAAACACAGTGCTAGCGCTGTTACACACCGGTTTTGTGTGAGGCTATGGTATCACTCCGGTGGAACCACGTTATAGGGATCTCCCCACCATCTGGGTTAGTTAATCAACGTATTGTTGAATGTATTCTACACTTGACCGGTTTCGCCTGGCGAAACCAGTAACTTCCTGTAGTAACAATTAAATACACAATATAATAATTCGTTTTTTAATCTAACTACATATTTTCAAGTCTAGATCGTTTTAATTAATATATATTAATTAACACGCAACGAAAAATATTAGATACAATGTAACTAGTGAAAATAATAACAAAATTAATCTCTTTTATTCTGTCCCATCACAAAGAAATAATAGTGAAATTGTAGAGTGATAGATGCACTCTACATAGAGTATGTCTACATAGAGTGTCTCTACATAGAGCTTATTTAAATGTAAAGAGTGTAACAATTTATGAAAAAGATGCACTTTGGCTCTGACCTGATGCAGTTGAAAATGCCATCTAACCACAATATTCGCATTATGGGAAAGATTGGCGGTTTCACGAGCTCTACTATGTAAATGGGATAGATATTGTAGTGCATAGCCGTATGTGTCGACATTAGACATTTTGAGGTTTCATTTGTGCGCGTTTTAAAATTTGTAAAGCATACACATAGGCGATTAAGATACACCCTAATATTTGATCAGACAATTTTATTATTTATTTACTTGATACAATTTTAATATAGACTTACTACTCTTTTACTTCAAAAACAACGTTTTTGGTAGCGTGGTGGTAGCGTATACGACTGCTGCGCTATTCCGAGCTCTGACCAAATGTTTGTATTATCTGCAAATATTTGATTCAAGTTTGGGTGTTTTCTATATATATATTTCTTTCATTTGATTAACAAAAGAAAGTATATGTATTTATATCAGTTTTCTAGTACCCATAATACAAGCTCCGCTTGGTTTGGGACTAGATAACGCTATATAAAAAAATATCTTTAAAATAATGTGTGTCTTAATTTTCATGAACTCGTACAAATTAATAAAGCTATAAATTCATACAAAAGTCTCGATATAGAATGTATATTTTTTCAAATTGATTATATCTACGATAAAAAAATTATTTTCATTTAAATGATAATTTCGTTGTATTCTACCGTGAGAGTTATGGGTTCGATCCCCTCATGAAGCAACAATTTCTAGATTACAGAAATTGTTTTGAGTCTGAATATATTGTTTGTGTCTTATTCATGAATATTTTCAAAGTTTCCAGCCATATTGGATATATTCATATTGCGGCAGACATATTTGAAAAACCATATCCTTGCATCATAAGTCCTTATTAACAGTCTTTTAAGTACATAGTTATTGTTGCCACTAAAAAAGCGATTCATAATATCACAAGTGCTCATCAGAAATAAAAGCAATAAAAGAAATAGAAGCAATAGACAAACCTTAACGGCAACAACGCGCCATAATTAGGCACCAACATACTAATTGCTGACGTTAGCGTAAACTTAAAGCTGTTTTCACCATAATAATTACGGTTACGGTCGTGGAGTGAGCCTTGCTACGGTGGTGGATAAGGATATTCTGATAATTATCATATTACTAGCTTTTATCTGCGGTTCCGTTCGCATAGAAGTTATTTTTCCATCGTTTGAAATTATGACGATTTGCTAGATTTTGTGCAGTATGAAATACATTTAAAAATAATAATTAAATTACATATTTCATATGCGGTAATCCGATCACAAACTAGACAAGGTTTATACGGTGGCTACCAAATTGTTGGTGAGATATGTGAAAACTTTGTACCTTTTACGAAAATTATGAAAATATCATATCGAAGAGGTAAGGAAAGCTAAAAAGAAATAAGAGAATGTGGTTTATTATCCTGAAAGCAGGTTTTAATTTGTCCTAGGAGGAAACTGAAAATACAACCTGTACCGGACAAGGTCACTAACTACAAGAGCAACAGGCCAATTAAGCCTAAAATAAAAATATTGCCTGATTTGAACGCGTAACAAACAAACTTACCTTCACATTTATTAGGTTACTATTTTCACTAGGTTAGCGGTATCTTTCGGAGCTGGATGCGAGAAACCATAGATCGAACTAAGTGGCGTGAAATTGGAAAGGCATATGTCCAGCAGTAGACTGCGATAGGCTGATGATGATTATGATGATAGCGGTATCTTTGTACGTAGGATAAAGTTTGTCAATAAATGCTCTGGGTTTTTATATCGGTAGACAACAATTAAAGGAGAAATTTCTCAATTGTTATTGTTTAAAGTGATTTTGAGCATCAACGAGGCTGACGATTACTTTAATTCAGGTACATTTAAATGTATATCCTTTAAAACATATTTTATTTGGAAAACATATAGTTTATTCTGACTTATAGGTAAATTACTATAAAACATTTTTACTTTTTGATATTTAGGTGTAAATTGCTTGATCTTAAGAGAGTAAAAAAATAGATATAAGAAATAATACCTTAAACAACAGTCAGAAAAACGATTCAAACCATCGCTTAGAACCCACACGCCTAAATACAATTAATTGGACTTGTATGAAATAAGTCCAATTCAGGCAAATCACATAACTTGTTAACATAAGTAGAGGTTCATATGCAAAACTACTGATTTCTGTAGTTATTGGAACTTCTACTACAAGGGATAGTGTATTCTAATAGGCATGGTAGAAAAGTTTAGGCATAACTTACATGTTATAAGCTTAGATCATATTCAAAGGAAGCTAGAAGGCTAGTAGGTAATGGCTCTCATTAAAACTAAATATATTAAGCAACAGTAGCCTCCTTTATACGGAGAGGTCTGTGCCCAACATAGTATTTATAAATATGTTGTATTATTTATGTAAAACTTATTGTACATTGAATGGAGTAGATATCGTTCAACCATTTGGTTATTTTACGAGCAGAACACTAAGAGATGGCAATGAACATTCCTCCCGAGTATTAGTCCTGCAAAATATATACATTTAGTTAAATTAGATTTTTTTACACTTTAAGCTAGTAAGCTTGTTGTTAATAATTAAGACACGTGTTCAATTTACACCAAAGTTTTAATATGTGACACATTGCGTGACAGCCCTAGAACCTAAGTTCTACGAATTTCTAGATAAGCCATCTTACTCTAACTATGATAATTATTTTCACGGGTATTAATCTATTCAAACATATATACTTCGGATTTGCCTGACGTTACTCTAATTAGTCCTGTTTCTGGACTAAACCCGAGCTGCCAATTATCGGTACGAATTGCTGTATCAGATGCAACTTTCTCGTTACAGTTGTATCGATGTTTCCGTGACTCAATCTGTACTGCACTGTAGTTCTGGAATCGCAACACTATTTTTGAACCACCTAATTGTCAAAAAAGTGTATCCAACAAAATATAAGAAATTTTTATTTAATTGTAATCATGAGTCTCATGTATTTAAATCGTTTATTTATAAGCCAAATGTAGTTCAAGCTCTAACAAGATCTGGTTTGTACTAAACAAACCACTGATAAACATATACATACTTATACATAACAACTTACATACTTATACATAACATATCATCATCATCACCAGATCCTAAAGATATCCACAGCTTGCCATTGGCATCCTTGGAGAGGTTCTCTACAGCAAACGGTCCTGAGTATCCGACAAAAATATATGTTACAGATTAATTATTCTGAAAGGCCAAAAAAAATCATCATGCTGAACAGACAGAGTAAGAAACAAACACATATTCCCGTCTCGCTGGTTATAAACACTTACCATTAGAATAATAGCCAGTCTAAAGTGAATGTCAAAAAAACAATGCAGGCATTGAACATGGAACGTTGTTATTTCTTTTATTCCAACTTCATTTACGGTCACAATATTACAAAATTGAAATACATCCAGCCGTCTATCTGACACCGACACACCTTCCAAACAAGGTGTAGCCCATCCTCTAAAAATATCCGCGCTATTTCACTTATCTTTCTCGTTCCAAATCGAAATATTGAATCTGGCAACCGACCGTAGCTAGTGCTTCGAAGCTTCGAACCGGTCCAAACCGACTTAGGCCGTCTACATACAGGCTTGAAACTAGAGCTTTGAGTTTCTTTTGTAGTCTTGTTTATGTATTTTAATTCTCAGACAAATAATATACATGTCAATTCAAAAGTAAAATAACTCTGTCTGTCTGTTACACTTGCATGGTCAAATTACTACAAAGATTTAAATAACATTTGGCATGAAGATACTTTGATTAAGAATGTAGGCTATTCTTTACAGTGATAACCGTCATACACGTGAGCAAAACTGGTGGTAAAAGCTAGTAACAAATATAACAGCAGGCAAAAGATAAGTTAATGCTGCTAGGCCTAACCCTCTTTTCCAAGGTGATGCCCGTATTCATTAGCTATAGTACTAAGAACTATTGTTCACTAGTTGTAGTACTTGCTGTTGAGAACCCAACAGCAAAATATAATATAGGTACCATTTTTAAAATAAATGTTATTTATTAACGGTTTCATCATTATTCTGACCATTTTGTTTTTTTTAAGTTAAAGGCAAAGGTTATAACTAGTGTTTTGATTTAAGTGCCTGATCATAAAAAAATGTCGTTTTAAGACGACACATAACATTAAAAAGAATATTAAAAAAATGTAACCAGCCTAAAGAGCTTGAAGGCAGCTCAGATCGGTTTAGACTGCTGTATATTTATGCGCTATAAAGCGGATAGTAGTGAAATTGCGGTTTATGCAGTTTTTACGTGTAAAACGTCATGATTTGTGGAATATTGTCGCTCGACTCTATTGGAAGTTGTGCGGTCATTACTAAAAGAACAATGTTTGTTTTCACGAGAAAATATTGGTTTACAGTCCTAAATTTTTTTTATATTTTCTGATACTAAACGCACAACGCCATCTAGTCTCAAACTAAGCAGAGCTTTAACTATGGCTACTAGATAACTGATATAAATACATTTATACTTTTTTTTAAATCTATACATATTACCAGAAACTCCAAAACGAATGTTTGAAGATCAAACAAACATTTGTTCCAACCTGGGAATCGAAATCGAGACCTCGAGCACAGTAATTGCATATGCTATGAATACAGTCGAGAAAGATCTTAATTTATTCTTTGCACAATCTTTGTAAATATTAATGTATTTTATTAGGCGGTGGTTGATATTTAATAATTTTATTCACTAGTATCTCTCATCGACTATTATAGTTCTATGTTCTCTGGCATCACACTTTCTTTTCTTACAGAATGTACACTAAGCTTGTCCGTTGCTTATTTTACTATATTTTTATGTTATTATGGGCTTAGATTTTTCCAGCGAAAAATTTTACAAAAAAAAACATTGTGAAATAATTATTTGTGTATACATGTAAATGTATCTATATATGTAAAACATATGTATTAGTATATTTGTTTATGTATTATGTGTATATAAATTATAGTGTATAACAAGTTTAAATACCTGTATTTGAAAAATAGTAAGTTTTCTCTGCATCTAGTAGAGAATGCTGAGACCGCCAATATACTTTAAATAAATAAATAAATCTACCATAGAATTATATTAAATACTTAACTATTACTGATAAAGTTCATATCGTTCATCATTTAATAAAATAATACTTAAAAACGTTTATATTAAATAAAACATCACAAAAATTATTGAAAAAATTAATGCATTAAATATTTTCTAGAATAAAAGCCAAAAATTATTTGATGTGGCCCTCGTAAGTAAATAATAATATTAACCCTTTTGACCCGTAGCGCGGTCATCCGGAAAATGTGAGTTTTAACCAGTTATGTCCGGCTCGGGCTGGTTTGAACTCGACCGGGCCGGAAAGAAGTGGTACTGTAAACTTTATGTACGGAAATTTTGACGCCAGTATGTGATGACTTTCTTTGTGCTTAAAATAACTACTCAAACTACTGGTGCTTTAATATTATACTTTAAAAGACTGACCCAGTTTAACTGCATTGTAGTACTTTGCCATTCCCAATCGCGCTGAGTGTTATAGGTTCGATACCTAGACCGAAAACAACACTTTCTTGTTCTGGATCTGGGTGTTCTTTGTGTCTGTTGTATGAAGATTAGCGTCAAGTAAGCCTTGAACATGTGTGAAGTGTTTTACGTTAAGAGCTGACTAAAATTGAAAAAAGGGAATAATATAATTTTGCTGATGATGACAATAACAACATAATGTAAAAATATTGTAACCAACCTTTAACCTCTGTTTTAAATACAGCTGGAAAGTCACCGGCCAGCTCTACTGGAGTGTTTTCCAGAAAGTCTTTCCCAGAAAGCTTCTCAAAAAGTCGGTATGAAACAGCGCCTGCGCTGTGTTTTACCAAGTAAGGGAGGATACCGAAAGCCCATACCTTAAACCATCCCCCTTCTCATGCCCTGCCCATCCCCAAAGGCCGGGAACGCACGCCCCTGGAATTAACATGAAGCCCCTGGTGTTGTGTGTGTCCATGGGCGGCGGTAATCGCTTACCATCAGGCGATATGCCCCTACTCGTTTGCCTCTATGCCATAAAAAAATTAAAAAATAAACTCATATATACCTATATAGGATCTCTGGATTTATTTCCAGACCTATTTATTAATGGCAGAGGTTATTGCTCTCCATAAGTCTCAACCTTCAGTGTGATATGCAATAAATATGTAATATGCTCTTCTTATACAGGTAAGGGCGATAAAATCAATACGAGAAAGGGTGAGCCAGTATCTCAAATCGGTCTTTTATGTTATGTTATCGATATTTTAACGTAAACATAGATCATTCGATTGATATATATATACATAATATGCATATTACTGTTATAGTGCCAGACATTAACAAGTCATGAATTATTTAAAAGTAAAATGATTTAAAGAAAAATAAACTTTACTGCGTCAATATCTGTCATCTTTGTTAAATTCAGTTTTTTTAATAAAACATCTAAGCTATACATGTATTTATAAACATTCGTAATTACCGTAAAAAACTCATGATTTTGATACCACACTCGATTTTTTTTAAAACATTATTTTATTGGCGCCAAAAGTTCTTAATTTTGTTTATTTTTAATTTTGATGTACCCAGTATCTCTCTCACGACACCACTTACATAAAAATACGATAGGCCGTTTAGGCTCTAGGGCGTGCCAAAGAAATATACATACAAACATACACTCGAAAAACATAACCCTAGTTTTTTCGCAATCGGGAAATAATAAGGACTGTTTTAATAATTACTTTTGCAATTGACTCGTTTGTCCAGCAATGAGCGTATGAAAATAATTCTCGGGTTCGACACTCGAATGGTGCCAAAAAATTGTTACTTAGATTTTCTGATTATAGAATACTTAATGACAACTTATAGTGTAGAAAGCTGGCCTTGGAGAGCTCGTAAAGCTGTCTCCAGTCGTGTCGTATCGAAAGAACAGAGAGTACACCGGTGTTTGTGCAGACATTGAATTGAAATAATTATCATTTTCTCGTTCAATATTCAAAGCGATGTCATGTTAACTTCTTAACAGCTAAACAATTATAATAAAATGTGGATTTATAAATAACCTCAATGAAATTTGTATTTCTCTTAAATTGATCGCTTTTTTTCACACTTGTGTACAAGCATTTTCGCAGAAATGAAGAATTTCTGAACCAAATTTTAATTAACACCTTAGACACCCATCTTATAGAAAATTAGAAAACTTTTTTCGGAAAACTTCATCATAAATGAGGTTCTTGATTCTTAAAATATTATCTTTGTCTCCTGTTCGTTGCTTTGAGAAATCACCTCAATGAAAGATCTAGGAATATTATCTTAGACGATATTAATTTAAATATTCGTTACATGAAAATAGTATAGATATATGTCAGATGTCTTATGTCAGATGAATATTGAAACACTAATTACTAAATGAATACCAAAACCAAAGTTACCGTTTGCACACTGGAACTTAAACCACAAACCGCAATGAAGTCTGCAGTACTATCTAAAAAGCCATTGATTCAAGAATTATAGGTATTCTAATTATATGTAAATAAATAAAATATAAATAAATATTTCGGACATCTAACACTCAACGCCATCTAGTCCCAAACTAAGCAAAGCTTTTTATCTAAGTTTTATGGGTACTAGATAACTGATATTAATACACAAATACTTTCTTTTTTGTAAATACATACATATTACGCAAAGAAAACACCCAAACTCCAAAACAAATATTTGCAGATCATACAAACATTTGGTCCGACCCAGGATTTGAACCCGAGACCTCATGGACAGCAGTCGCGTACGCTACCACTGCGCCACCGAGGCAGTTCATGTCTTGATTAGGAATATATCTTTCATTTATTGTTTAACTTAAAAGCTGTCTGGTGTTTAATTATTTCCAGAGATCGTCTGGCAATCTAACTTGGACTGGCATTCAATCTAAACATCTATAAATCTATACAATATCATGAAATGGGGCCTGGAAATCTTTACTGCAGGTACTACCTTAGCTCAAGTGAAAAGACTCCAGAGCGCCCACACATTATGAATTTCAGTCAACGGTATATTTTTAGCATGATGTAATTTGTATAGATAAATTAACATTATTCTTATTAAAGATCACGGTGAAATCATATATTTTTGAATTAGGTATTCATATATTTTCGGCAGTAGTCAATTATAAATGCTAGTATCGAGTAATACACAACACTCTTCATTTTATCTGAATATCTCCATTTGTCTCTTTCCATCCTTTCTCAACTATATTTTCTATGAACCACTCCAAATTTCCGTTTCTAACTCATAAAGCACCAATACAACGGCATACGTTTGCTTCCTGAGATAATACTAAAATTATAGATGGCATGATACGAGCTTTTTTATACATCGTTGTCGAGATCTCTTCCAGAATACGGCTCTGTATATACTTTACTAACATATATTATATTTTCTAGCTAAATTCTTTCATTCTTCATTGTACCAACTCTGGAATCCAACCGACACATTCAAATGCAAGCATATTGTTCGCCATACAATCATAAAAATGCAATAACTGTATTGTATAGTACGATACAAATATACATTGGATTGTTCTACTCTTTCGCGAGTTATCCGAAATACAGAATGCTTCTATGCTTCTGCATACAACTTCACTTAATTAATTTTACATTAATATTTTGTTAACAAATACTAGCAGTACTACTAAATAGATCACCCCACAGATATGACGTATGTGTGTCGTTATATATCTAGATAATATTATATTACCGTCGCGTAGTTATTTATAACACACGAATTAAATTATTTTAATACATTCTCATAATTATTTAACATTCTCAAATATAAGTAATAAAAATATTTCGTGGTTGATTTGTGTAGAAAATCAAAAATAAATATGGCAGGAGATCATTATATTCTGCAATATTTTGTGATGCTGTGCTTAGAACGTTACTCTGCCCAAATATAGACTCAGCGTGGTTTCATTCTTGAACCCCTTGTCGAACTTCACAATTTGTAACACATATCTGCAACTATAGTTTTGGAAGCAACGTAGATATTTATAAGGAAACGTGTTAGAAATTTAACTAATAATGTTTTTGTTTAAATACATTTTTCAATTATAGGATGGTCTCATGTCTATTCAAGCGTCAGAACTCTTATTGTACTCCACTTTTACAAAATTTGTGGAAACTTATCCTAAGTACCTTAGGGTGCTAACCTCTGTCAAACTGTCAAACAACAACTTAGGTGGAATTGGGGGATAGGGAGAGGATGGGGAGAGGGGTTAGGGTACGGGCCTCCGGTATCCTTACACACCCGGCGAAACACAGCGCAAGCGCTGTTTTACACCGGTTTTCTGTGAGGCCGTGGTATTACTCCGGCCCATTCATGCCAAAGCGTAGCTCTCCCACGGTTCCGAAGATTATCCGCCTGCAACTATACAAACTTACAAACTTTACTTCTTTATGATATAAGTATAGATCAAATTACTCTTAATAACGTCGTAATTATAAATATTGATACATACAAAAACGAAATATTCACTTATTTCCAATTTTTTCACCATGTTAATCTAGTAAGCTGTAGTTAATGAAGTAAAGTAGTAATTTACGAAGAAATAGGACAGAACTAATATTTTTTCTCAATAATGATAATAAAGCTTTATTTGTTCCACATTATTGTTGTTTTCTAACCACCAATCTACTACCATATAAAACTAAAAATGGCTTCAACGATTGCTTGAATGTGGATCTTCTCAGAGTAAAAGCTTCAATCTATTTAAATAAAAGTTAATCACAAAAATGTATGTCCGCCCATAACTTTCGATCGACTGCACCAAATTGGGTAATTCTTTTTTTAACGTGTTTATTAATCAAGGCAAGGTTAGATAAAAAAAATAAAACTGGAAGTGTTATATTTTCTTAATCCGCTTAGTCATAAACACTACGGCTCTGCGGAAAGTTAACACCGGCTTACTAAAATCCATTTTCGGTAATTCATTCAGCCAACTAGTGCTTTTATTATTTCTTCAATAGTCCTGTCCAATTATAAGATTAAATCACCGATGAAAAACAATTCAAACAAACGTTCAGACAATAGTACCTACAGATAACAATGAAATATCAGTAAGATGACATATCTCCCCATTTATCACAAACCTCACTCGAAGAAAGCTTGTGTTTGGTTCACCAGTACTTTGTTCCAGGCTACAATGATTATAATACCCAATCCAAAACATTCTTCGTGATATTTCCAATACTCGTATGTCTCTAAGCCTGTCCTGGAGGCATCAATAAGGACACTAAAGGGTCGCTTTAGGGCGCTTGCACAAACACCCTGTATTCTGAGCGCGTTCGCAAAATGTTTGGGCAACGGTGTTTATTGTCAGGCTAAAGGGACGGATAAATAAATTCGGATGGGGCTCGTTTGATAAGAGATGAGCGTTTATGTTGTTGGAAAGTGTTGTTTTAAAATTTATTTTTACATAATAAATATTTTAATAAAATTATTTATAAATTAATATTTCTGACATTTAACACACAACGCCATCTAGCCTCAAGCTAAGCCGAGCTTGTACTATGGGTATTAGACAACTAATATAAATTCTTATTACATACATCACATACATATCATACATAACATATTATACATAGAAAACATTCAAACATTCATACAAACATTTGCAGATGAAACAAGCATTTGGTCCTACCTGGGAGTCAAAAACGAGACCTCAAGCACGGCAGTCGCATAGGCTAACACTACGCCAACGAGGCAGTTACTATAATCAAAGTTGTGTTTTAGTACAAAAGGTATATAAGTCAAGACATATATATTTTCATTTAAAAATTTAAATCTATTTTAGGCTTTGAATATTAAATACAAGAGTTGAATGTTATTAACAGAATAATTTATGTTTTCCAGTTCTGAGCTTAACATAGGAAACAGGTAAAGTACTTTTGCCAAATATCTCTCGATGTTTAGATTTTTGTTAGTTATATTATTGTGATGTCATCATTCATGTGCAAATGTATACATTTTTTAAAAGTTTCATTTTTTCTTTCGTTCTCAAGTTATGCATGGTTTTATAAGTTAGTAATCTTTTATTTTAATTTAGAAAATAATAATATGATCTACTTATCTGTTTTCTGAATAAACTGTCTTAAAACTACAATTGTCATTTTAGTTCTGCGTACAATCCTATATTTACGTGTAATTCTTTTCATTTCGAGTTATTACAGATAGAAAAATAGTGGTAGTCAACATTTATAATTCAGTAATTTAATAAAAAACGAAGTTCCATGACTCTTTCATTACAATTATTTTTTAAATGCAATTTAGTCAAAAGTTTTAAGAACTTTAAACCGACTAACTAGAATAATTTATGAAAATTTATTATAACCTATGTCACTTCCGATTTAATTACGAATCTTACATGACAATCATTAACACCGGTGCAGTAATTTAGGAACTAACTGTTTCATCATTGTCAGCTAAAAAGTACTAATAAAGCATTCACCAGAAAGACGATGTCTTAAAGTAACATTTCGTCGAAGTACTATTGGTCATAATTCTTATATATATGCTTGTTTGCCAATTTTTATCCATAAAAATAAACGTGAACCCTTTTTATACAACTACCCGCTTATAGTAATATTCACAAACAAAATAAAGGACCCCTTATAAAAGGAGTAATAAGTTTATCCCTTACGCCACCGCCGATAACTGAGCCTAAATAAATAGCTTGCCGCCACCCGAATACAGATATATATTGCGTCTAAACGTCACCTCAAGTTTTTTTATCACTTATGGGGATATTACATGTCTTTTATAAAAAATGACTTAGGCTACAGACGTTCACACGCAACCATACATAGTACACATATTAATGTTTAATTTTCTTCGTTGCAAAGTCGTAGACATATTAAATCGTAGTAAAATTCGTAGCAGTATTTGTAGTCAGAGATAAAATATACTACGTATCTTGGATGTGTTTGAATTATGTTCATTACAGTGTGCATTGTAATGATTTCTTTATTACTATAATAATCTCTATAATTATTATACTTGGCTTGAATAAGTGCGTCGCTTAATTTTATTTCGTTTTTTTAAATAGGAGAGAGTACACTGTAAGTGTAATGCCTTTTAGAAAAACAACGTACACATAGTTATAAGTATAGAAGTCTTATAACACCTCATATTATATCTAACTTTTTTATTTTCATTATCTTGTTGTTAGTAACGTAATGTTGTACTTGTATCATTACTAGAATTTTTAAATTTTTTGCTTCTTAGTTAACATTGAAAAAGCTTCAACTGTACTTATATTACTGAAATATCTATAACTTTATGACTTATTTAAAAACGTATATACTAAAAAAATATATTGATAAAGATCAGTGCATTATTGGGCCTCCAGTCACGCACTCACCAACGAAACACGACAGCACGAAAGCCGTCACTCTAGGTTGGTCTTCTATGAGAGGCTAGTTCCACCCGGTCGAGCTGACCCGTTTGTGCAGAAATCACCGAGGTCCTAATACCCACTATGTATCATAACTATAAGAACTTCAAACAATTCGTATCGAAGTGTCAGATTTGCAATAAACAGATTATAAACTAATTTGTTTAACTAAAAATACAAGATAAATAAGAGCCGCAACGATACGAACCCGATGATAACGACTTCTAAAATCGTCGGATAGTTGCGCATCAAAAATGTAAATCTATTATTGAAATATTAACAAACCTGATATAGAAAGTTTTAATGTATTCATTGGGAAAACTTGGAGCTACGTAGTTCTGTCGTAACTTTAAATTATTTAAGTTCTTCTTGTTATTTTTTTGGGAGGAATTTTCCACCAAACATTATATTTTAGAAATATATAATGATGGTATATTCTTTCGGTAAAGGATGGAATTGTGTTGAGACCAAATATTAAATTTATTAAAGATACAGAGGGGAGCAGATACGTGCTTCATCCATTATTATACATATGGCCGTTAAAGCTAACACGTCCTTGTCAGATCATTTTGACTGGAGATCTGGAAATTATATAGATCGTCATTATCAAAAACCTTTAATAGTTCACTCCTAGACGTAGGTATTTGAAAACTAACTTTGCAAGGGTTAATTAAGACGGATTGGCTACAGAAAATATTTTAGCTGAATAGCTCTGCAGTAAGATGTTTATCTTACTGCAGAGCTATTCAGCTAAAATATTTTCGCCGACAACGCACTTGAGACGCCTCTGGTGCTGCCATGGGCGGCGGTGATCACTTACCATCTAGCGATATGTCTGCTCGTTTGCTTACTATTCCATAAAAAATAAACATCAGGAGAGGCCTACGTCCAACAATGGATTGTGGTTTCTGTTTTATTTTATTTATGATTTTTAGATCTTAAAGCTTTAAAATATTTTAATTACAGTTTTATAATTAAGTTGAAAAGTTTTTATTATACGAGAACAGTCAGCTTATTATGTCTCTGGCGCAGCAGTCGCATTTGCTACCTCTGTGGCGCAGTGGTAGCAAATGCGACTGCTGTGCAAGAGGTCTCGGGTTCGATTCCTGAGTCGGTCCAAATGTTTGTATGATCTGTAATTATTTGCTTCGGAGTTTGGGTGTATTCTTTGTATAATATGTATGTATTTACAAAAAAAAGTATATAAGTATTAATATCAGTTGTCTAGTACCCATAATACAAGCTCTGTTTAGTTTGGGACTAGGTGGCGTTGTGTTAAAATGTCTGAACATATTTATATTTATTTATTATTATCTTTAAAAATGAAGAAATAGACAAAGATAGTATGTTTCTGATCACTTAGTGGTAGTAATTACGTTTTTATCTATTCGTTATTTATGCCTATCGAAACCTCTAATTTTATTTGTGAGCCGAATACTTTTCCGAGACATTGAATCTTGCGATTCCAATATTTATTTAATTCAATTTACCAGTTACCTACCTACCGCTATTTGGTCCAAAACATACAATATGTTCGCTAATGCGATAACCCTGTATCAGACCTTTCTTTTGGCACGTACTGTGTGTTCATAATAGCTTTCTTATGACCACTGCCCATTGTAAGGACTCGGTCATATTATGGATATCGGTATTTTTTTGCTAAATAAAGCTCAACTGACCTGCATTTTGATGAAAGGTATAACATAAAAGACATTCATTTTCAAAAATATGAAAATGAAGGCACAAAGGTATCAAAAATAGTGTATTTTTTTATTTTCCTATATAGTAGTTCAAATATATTACTCAGCTGTTGAAATATTTAGAAATTGAATCCCGGAGGGGCAATTATTTTGATTTGCTTGTAGACTTTTTGTATGTTGGTTTTATATATTTTAGTTGCAAGAGTATTTCCTACTCTATGTATTTATAGTTTATCGTGACAACAAAAACTCTATAAACTGTTGTGTTTTTATAATATCTGATTAATTACAGGTGAAGATCAGTATTAATACACATTAGTAGTACCAATTTCAGTTCCCCTTGAGATGTAGCTTTAAAATAGCAGCTCAAGACGAACTAGTGTAATTCATTATAATAATTTTACATCTCACACACGGCTGTCTGAACCCAAATCAGGAAGAACCTATGCTATGTTAACTACGCTAGTTGAAATCTGAATATTTTTAAATCCATTAATACCTTAGTATACGAATAATTCTTGTATATACATATTTATTTCATCGTCGTTTAAGTCGGTTAGTCGGTCATCTAGTACTATATATTTAAAACGAACCCTACTTAGCTATAAAACCAATGATTGTACTCATGAAATAATCACTGACCTAGATAGGAAATCGAAGTCACGACCTCTAGCTTCGAAGTCAGTCACTAGGCTAACAAACCCGTGACAAATACTCAAATAATATAACAAAGCTGTATAATATCCCTACAGACAAACCTTTTATCATATATCCATACACATGTGTATACGTAAGAGGGTTCAGTTATTCGGTAGAAGGGATCGTATAAATCTTAATGGTCAGTTATATCACCCGAGGGACCAAAGACATTTTGGTTATCTATGTGTTGTATAATTATACTTTTTACATTTCTTTGGTTATATTGTCATGTTCGTGTAATAAATCTTTAAGAAGATTTCAGTAACATTTTTATAATATGTAGATTTCTGTATAAGAGTACATATTGTCGCCAACCGCATTCACGACGCAGGTGATGTTAGAGCCGACTGAGGGAGCAAAGAGCCAGGCTTCAGCATAAATGAGCCGGCACAACCGGAGTGAAACCATGGCCTCACAGAAAACCGGTGTGAAACAGCGCTTGTGCTGTGTTTCTGAGTGAATGTGGATACCGGAGGCCCATACTCCAACCCCTGCCTCCCCTCCCCTTCCCCATTCCCTAAAGGCCGGCGACGCACTTATGACACCTCTGGTGGTGGGCGTCCATGTGCAGCAGTAATCGCTTACTATCAAGCGACACATCTGCTCGTTTGCCCCTTATTCCATAAAAAAAATCCAAAGGACAACATCACTGCAGAGAGAAGGAAAAATGGTTACGAATCCTGCGGTATGCAATAATGCGGTATAGTACGCTAAAACTTCCTTTTCAAGGCTTATATCCAGCAGTGGATTATCAAAAAACTGTTAATGATATTGGGTCAGATAAGGACCCCTGTTGGGCTGAAAGTACAGACCAACGAATCGCCGTATCGGTGACAGCTGACTCTGAACTCTGAAGTTTTATTCTAGATCAAAGGGTATATTATATTAATCCAATGATATTATCAGAAACCACTTCACAGATAAAGTCGGGAGTGTTCCCCAACGACCCCCAAAGCCTTCGGACGACAACACGTAGTCACGTACCATTTTTATGTAGTTCCGGTTCCGTTAGAATGTGGGATCTTGTGTTATATGTATTTATTGTTAGTGTGGTCGGACGTTAGGTATTTCTTATGTCTACAGCAAATTTATTTATTTGTTTGCCCCTTTGTTCTGTTTACATTGAGTTACCTTTTTAAGGAGAAAGAAATACCTATAAGATATAATAGAAAACATGTAAAAGTCTTGAATTATTTAGGATAAACTCATGTATACAGATAAACTTATTATTCTTTTTAAAAAAGTAATGTTTGACTGCATGTATGACGTGTTGATTTGACCAGACGCAATACCGTTTTTACAAGGCTGGACATTACACGTTCGAACTTCACAGGGTTCAACACTTAGTGAAATTCGCAAATTGTTTTTGTGAGTTTGGAGGTTCTTCATGTTCGTTTCGTATACCTTTGTAAAACCATACAGGAGTCGAACCTGTTAACCTGAGAGTACTCTAATAAAAGCAGTTAGTTTGGTTGATGATGCAGAACCATCTCAGTAGGTCGTTACAGTGTGGTTCACCATGTTGCATTGTCTGCATTCGCAATGGGTATGGTGACAAGTCCCTCTGGCAGGCTCGGATATAGGCGTCCAGTATCCTCACTTACTTACTAGCTATTACCCGCGGTTTTGCCTGCCTGAATTTCAATTATTGCGATAAATAATAGCTTATGTCCTTCCTCAAGAATCAAACTATCTCCATGTCAAAATTCATTGAAGTCAGTGCAACGGCTTATTTCGAATTTATAATATTAGTATGCACAGCCTTCCTAAGGGAGCTAACACTAAAAGAACACATAAAATTGAACCTGTATTTCTTGAGATTAGCACGTTCAAACGAATAAACTCTTCAGCTTTTATAATATTCAAATAGTATGATAAAAGAGAAGATTTAACGCAAGAATATATTTTGAAACTGGAGGCCCAATGATGCAAAAGCAACTTAACAGGCCATCATGATGTGGGTCACCACGCTACATTGTTGCATTGTGACCACCACTCTACTTTCCGTCAGACGGATTAGAGTCATTGTGGTAGGCTCATATATAAAAAGAATAAATAAATATACTGACTAACCTCAGTAAAAGCAATGTCCCATAACCCGTCTCTGTCAAACTCGTTACATTGGATAAAACGGTGCTCTACTGAAAATCAACTACGAATGTTCTCAAATGCAAAGGTAAAAATGTTAAGCCTTTTGATCTGAATGTTGTTTTTAGTTGTCACGATTTTATATTAAGTATTTAGTAACTTCAATTATATTAGCTTTTAACTTGTTTGAGTAAGTAAATGTTATATTAATTATGACTTTTAGCTTTTTTAATATAAAGTGTTTTTTCTCTTTTTTATTTTTAGAGTCCGTGATAATATATATGTGTTATATTATAGTGGTTGGTCAGGAATTGTTGTATGATAGGTCTTATCTAAATTCACATTCAATTCAAATACAAAATCATTTATTCATTTAAGAGACTAAGTGTCATTTATGAACGTTAAATTGAAGCTACAGTATAGTTAAAAATCATAGATCGACATAAACAGACAATACAGCATGTACTGGATTATCAAGGTAAAAAGGTGGAAACACAAAAATTTTCTGCCTGCTTGTGTCAATCTATAACTTCCATTTTCCAAAATGCCTTATGAGGAGAATACTGTTAGAGAGACTTATGCCATTTTTTAAAATCAGATTTAATAGACAATACTTAGTTTTAAATTGTCTTCCTTTTCATTAAAAAAAAAAATGGTACGTGACTACGTGTTGTCGTCCGAAGGCTTTGGGGGTCGTTGGGGAACACTCCCGACTTTATCTGTGAAGTTTGATGTAGAATAAAAATCTGACTGTCACCGATACGGCGATTCGTTGGTCAGTACTTTCAGACCAACAGGGTCCTTATCTGACCCTATATCATTAACAGTTTTTTGATAATCCACTGCTGGATATAAGCCTTGAAAAGGAAGTTTTAGCGTACTATACCGCATTATTGCATACCGCAGGATTCGTAACCATTTTTCCTTCTCTCTGCAGTGATGTTGCCCTTTGGATTTTTTTATGGAATAAGTGGCAAACGAGCAGATGTGTCGCTTGATAGTAAGCGATTACTGCTGCCCATGGACACCCACCACCAGAGGTGTCATAAGTGCGTTGCCGGCCTTTAGGGAATGTGGAAGGGGAGGTGAGGCAAGGGTTGGAGTATGGGTCTCCGGTATCCACATTCACTCGGAAACACAGCACAAGCGCTGTTTCACACCGGTTTTCTGTGAGGCCATGGTTTCACTCCGGTTGTGCCGACCCATTTATGCTAAAGCAAAAATAATTAATAAAAAATGAAATATTTTTACAACAAGTTATTTTTTTAAGAGATCTTTTGTTTATAAGTCTAATAATTAAACAGTAACATTTCATAAGGTATTTTTTACCTAGTAGTGGCTTTTATATGTTCATTTTGTTAGCAATTGCAAGTATTACGGGATAATAAACTAACTAAAATTTTTTTGGTCATCGACATCCTCTTCTGGACATAGCGGACCTACTTTTAGTTTTTAGGGATTGTGCAGGGTATATGTATAAAAATATTCATTTTTAATTAATCAAATAGTAAATAACTAATATCGGGTCGCAGTCATGTCGTTTGCTGTAAACAAATATTTCTCAAGTCGGACAATCGTGTCGCAATTAGTTGCACTTCAGTACGGTCTACAACTTAAAATGTGTCATATTGCTTTATGCATTTGGCGGGAAAAACTATCATTTGAAATATCAAAATATCGTCTTGAAAGTGAGTTGTGATGTACTGAGTTTTTTAAGACATTCCTAAAACAAGAACGTATAAGAACGTCACTCAGATAATATGTTCTATTTTGCGACTACCCGCGTAGTTTGTACACAGAGTTATATTTTAGCTAAATATAAACTCGGAAATGAAGACTAGTAACATTGATTGTTTTATTACATTAACATTTTTTTTAATGACGATGATTTTATTTATTTCATCTTTTATGGTAGGAATAAGTTCACTTAAAGTTAGTTAAACAATTAAACTAATGTCATTTGCTTAGAAATAAATTATTACGTGTCTGATAGTCGCCATCAGACTTGATCACTGCCACGTGAGTGAAACTAAAGTCATGGTTGTCAAAAAGTGGATGTTTTCATTATGCATCTATCTAACTCTCTCGAATATAAATAATGTTCCCGTTCTTGATTTCTCGCAGTTTACTCCTAATTAGTAAAAATTACTTAACCCTTTACACAAGGGTTAAGTAATAATCCTTTAAAACTGTGTTAAAACGCAGCTGTAATTTTTTTGCTGACCTTATGCCGTTCATGCAATTGATACACACGTCACATGCGGCTAATTGGGAATGGAAAGGAAAAATCGATTTCAAGCCCCATTTAGGTGGTAATTCAAATCCTTTGTAGGGAGTCTGGAACACTCTCCATTTGGAAGGCATTGGATTATTGACATGGTTTTGCGAATTCACTGCCCCTGGACATTGAGGGGTTTTGAAGGCTTTCTAATGGAGTTTAAAGAGTTTTTCTAGGACCCTCTCGATTGATTAAAAAAATATTTTGTTGATATATTGTATTGTATCGTACGAAGATTTTGTATTATTTTACGGACAAAAGATCGTCAATTTACTGCGTTATTTTTTTTATGATATAGTGTGCAAACGAGCAGACATATGCACGAACGAAACGACCCACCGCAACAACAGGGGCGTCACAATATGTTGCTGGCCTTTCGTAGATAGGGTAAGGGGTTGTGGTATGAGCCTCCGGTCCTTCTGCGAGGAAGCTATGTCGCAGAACGAGGCAGCGGAGAAGGCCCGGGAGGACGACCTCCACTTGGACCCGATCCGTCACCGGTGAACCGGGCGGCGGAGGCGCGCCTACCAGTGCCTCATGCCGCCCTGAGTGCGGCCGCGGATGGGCGTGACGGGTTTTCCCCTCCATCCGCTTCAAAGGCCAGTCACGTTACGCGTGTGCCGTAAGAGATATTGAGAGTTTTTAACAGCAGACGGTGCCCGCTTCAGTGCCAGCAGGCGCTGGGAGGGGTCCGGATGGCGTAAGACAGCGGTTCCCGGTTCCCTCCCGTCTCAGGCGCAGGGTGACACACCGTGTGGTTTTAGTCGGTTCGATTCCGACACACCGCCTTGCCGCAAATCCCGGTGGGGTGAAGGACCGAGGGGTTTCCAGACGTAAAAAAAAGAGCCTCCGGTATCCTTCCTCGCTAAAGAAACACAGCGCAAGCACTGTTTCACACTGGTTCTCTGTGAAGTCGTGGTATCACTCTGGTCGGGCCAGTCCATTCACGTCGAAGAGTGACTCTCCCACTAAAGTCATTCAAAAGAATTTCTAAAGTTTTGTCGTAAATAGTTCCTATCAATGATAATTTGTAATAAGCATTATTAATCGCTTCAACACTTAGAAGTGGAATATTTTCTTTAAATCGTGACTGGATTTCCAAAATAACTAAAAGGAATCTCTCAGGACACAGGCTTTTGTCAATAGTTTTAACTGCCTGTCCGTCTATACAATTTTAATAGAAAAATAATACGATGAAATGAAATAGGAGAAATAGACAAAAATATTATTTGCTATCTTTTGCTTGCAGCTCCAGCTGCTTGTATTTCGGTTATCGCGGTATAATTAAGTAGTTTTGTCTCCTTCCTTAAAGTGGCTTCAAGAAATGTTCTATACAAATGTAATAGACAGACTTCGTTACTTTTGAATTTATAACATTAATATAAAATAATTAGTTAGTGATCCTAATTCTTTATATAGAGGTCATGGTTTCAAAATATAATGGTGTTATGAGTACTATCACTAAACTAATCCATTGATTGGGCGTAATTTATTTACAATATGAGTGTATTCTAAAGTATATTCTGAGTACCATAGTATCCACAGGCTCTGCCTGGTTTCAATTCAGACGGTCCCGTACTATAGTATATTGATTCCCGTACGTATCATTATATATTTCATCTAAGAAAAGCTTTTTGAACAATACATTAAGAAAGTCATAACTGACTAGTATTAGTACTTGCCATCGCATTAGTTTATTTCAGACTTTTTTGTTATAAAATACACAGCAAAAGAAAAAAAAATGCTGAAGCACGTTTCTCCAGCAAAGTCACGTAGGTGTTTAAATCCATCTATCCAAGTTCTGAACAAGGATTGGAACTTCGAAGGTTGGATTACAGGGATTTTGTGTCGTCGACGCGTTGCCAACTTTCACAATAATAACTAGTAAGCTGCGATATAATGAATATGGTAATGATATAAAAATAAGGATTACTTTAATAGACTGGCAAGTGTGTGTCCGACTAGAGAGTAAGGGTTTTGATTATGTTTGTAAACAGAGAATAGTCTTCATGGTGATTCTTTTAACCCAACAGCGATAGAAGAAGGGTTATGTGTTTCAAGTGTACGTATGTATATATCTTTAGCATGCCTAGATCCTAAACGGCTTATCGTATATTATGTGAGTGGTGTCAATAGATTCATCTTAGTCGTGAGAGTGACTCTGTATACATCAAAATTAAAATAAAATAAAGATTCATAGGGCCAAATGCCAATCTAAAAGAAATACGTTTTAAAAATACATCGAGTGTGGTATCAAAATAAAGATTTTTTAACGGTGATTACGAATATATATTTTACTTAAAAAAAAGAACTTAATAAAGATGGCAGATATTGAAGCAGTCGGGTTTTTTATATATACTAGAAGGCAAAGTGGCAAATCTATCATCTAATCGTGACTACGGTCGTCTTTGTATAATTGAAATTTAATTACACGCTTTTTTTTCCTGGTCAAAAATTAGGACAAAGTGGGGGAAAGGGCTAGGTTACAGCTGAGTGTTACGACGTGACGGGTTTTCCCTTTATCAGTTACCGTGGGTGGTCATGAGGAGGCAACATGGGTTAAATATAGGTTTCATGAATAGATGGTGCCACAGCATCACCGTGATTCAGGCTAAAGTCGGTTCGATTCCGACACATACTACGCCGTGAACCCTAATGGGGTGACAACTCGAAAGTTCACTACACTTTTCATAAACTTCCTTCATTAACGTCATTCCTAGTTTAGAATTTATATCCTTTCTTTCATTACTTCGATACTAATGGGTTATATTTTATTCAAGAAAACAGGCACTCCAATAAAACAGCTTAAACTTACAACATGCGAAAGGAACATTCATTATTTAATATTAATCGTAGTGTTATGTTAATGTGGCAAATGCTTGTACAATAAAGTTGAGTGGCTGCTTATATATTTATTTTATGGAAAACGGTATGTTATGAGACGTTTAGCCGTGTGAGTTTTGTTATTTATTGCTGAATGGAGCGAGGGTTAATTTTGCTATTAGGGTATAACTTGTAACTATTTATGCATGTACATGCTGTTTATTTTGTAGCTTATTTATTCTAACATTTTTCGTGGGAGAGCCACGCTTCTGTATGAATGGGCTGACTCGACCGGAGTGATACCACGGCCTCACGGAAAACTGGTGTGAAATAGAGCTTACGTAGAAAACTCATTTCCCCGAGTGAGAGAGGAAACCGGTGCCCAAACCTCAATCACTCCCATGTGCGGCGGTAATCACTTATTATTATTAAACTTTATTGGAACAAAAACGTGTTACTTACTTATGTAGACGTATTTCCCGATCACATAGGGAATATATGTTAAAGATAAGTTACGCCATTCAGGCAATTTTACTAACAAATAATTACCAATGTTGTGTAGTAAAATGAACAATTTTATTTAATTTTTATTTTGGTGACTAGTCTCTAGACTTTAGACTACAGAACTCATAATGTAAAGAGAAATTATCATTAGTTTCGAAACGATATCAAAAACGAACATCATTCATGAACCAATTTGAAAACTTATACCGTTAAAAGTAAAAACCATGGAATGATTCATCGAAACTAGTAATATTTTTAAAAAAAGTTAATTATTATGCAATAGAATGTAACGATAACGTTATTTAAAATATGCTTGTAAGGAGACTTACGTTATGTATGATATAATTACCCTTATTTCGAATAACCCACTTTACCTGAATTATTATTATTAAATTTTCTTTATTAGAGGGTACATCTTTCAAAAGATCCTTTATTTGTTTGGGATCTCTTAGGAAGGCCAAAAGAAGACACGAAGCTTACATAAGAAGGTATTTTGAGGGTACATATTTATATAATATTATGATTACTTGACCTTCTGCTACTACTGTAACCTATTACAGGTTACATAGAATTATATTTCGGACATCTGACACATACCATTTGGTCGCAAACTTATATTTATTTTTAAAAAGAGAATTCCCGCATTTGGAATAGACATCCTGTGTCACGGGGACTTTACAACAATACATGAAACGGACACGAAGTACACCCAGACTTAGACCAACAATTGATGGATCACACAATGTGTTGTCCCATGTAGGATATGAACCCACAACACTTGGCGCAGTAGGAAGCGGTGTGGCAACCACTGACACCACTAGGCCAACCGTAAAATATATCATAGATACATAGAAAAAAAGCAAACGCAGAAACAAATATTTGGAGATGATACTAACATTTAGCCATTTAGAGAGGATGGATGATAGGAAACTCACGAAAGGAATTTATAGAGCAAATGTGTGGAAGTGTTGGAAGAGGTCGTCCACGGCGAACGTTTGCCGATCAAATTGGTGATGTTCTGAAGAGTACTGTGAAGAGCACTAGAAACCGACGAGCATATATGCAGCGATTGATGAATATCGACGAAGCAAAAGAGGTGTGTCAGGCCCGTAGTACGTGGAGGTCAATTGTCTCTGCCTACCCCTGTGGAAAAAAGGCGTGATTGCTCGTATGATACAAATATTTGGTCCCACCCACCAATTTAATCAAATCCGTGCTATCGTGCTTTTTCCAATGTATTTTTTGCTGACGTACCTAAGATAGGATAGGAAACATCGTATTTACACCAGTAGTAAGTACACCAGTAGGATCCAAGCACGATTGTGAAGAGATGCAGACAAAGCTGAGTGTGTCAGCTAGCTTGTCTGTAAAACGATTGAGCTAAAGAAAAATGAACTATATGCAACATCTATAAACTTCGATTTCAAATGTTTTCTTATCCATACAAGATCAACTAACGTAGCAAATAAAAGATATTGCGATTTATTATATTAGCCAGCATCCTGGTCACGCTCAGTCCGTACGATCAATGATGCAGTACGCCCAATAAGGATATTACCGACCGAAGTGATAAAATAAATTCATTATCACAAATATTGCATTGAGTATCTTTCACGTACTTAGATGAATAAATTTTCATCTTTCTTATTAGAGTATACTATTAAGTTCCCCAAAAGGTGTAATTGACTTTTTTGGGTAATAGAAACTCGTGAGGGTGAGGGAACAGAGAGTTTACTTGTCTTTGAGCACTTGACCACGGCATGCTACTATTTTGTATTATAATTATATTTAAGTA
>PKRV01003580.1:0-19723 GCA_003709505.1 Hyphantria cunea | reverse complement strand
TATATATATATATATATATATATATATATATATATATATATATATATATATATATATATATATACGATCATTGCGCTGAGCCGCGCATTGATCGATATTAAAAAGTAAAAAAATGCAAAATAATCAAAAATGATAATTTCGATTTCCTTGAAGCTATAACTTAGTAATACTCATGAAATGTTTACCGTGGTCTTTAGTAGACTTAGTTATTATATTTTCCGTTCTAGGATATTGCAGTTCCAACCTTATTGACAGGTAAATTATTTCATATGTCTTAAATTTTAAGCTGTTGGAAAAAAAAATCACTCGTACTAAAAGATGATACGAACTTGACTTTTTGACTATTTCACCTAATATTCTTTGCCCCCACGCTAGGGCAGAGGCTAACCATATTAAACGCATATTCATCGCAATAGCTCTTGCTTTATTGCTCAATGGTTTAGCCACGAACTGACTTTGGTTAAATAGATTTTCTAACTTATTTGGGAAACTTATTGAATACTCTGTTCAGTGCAAAACCTATTGATGTGAAAAATCCAGCAGAGCAAAATTTAATAGTCGATTATTCAATCATGAAAAATCTTTACACCGAGTTTTATTCGAAAAGTACAGCGCCACTTATTGAAGCATTAGTATATAATGATCGTTCATTCTTTCTAATATACAAGAATGAACGAACGTGGAGTTATTACTTAGATTCGTGTATAGTTTAAACCAAAGAATAAAATGTGTATACTATCATCATCAATACCAAGCACTTTTCTAAGTAGCACAGCTAATTAATCAGCCATTATCCTTTCATAGTTTTTTTTAAACTGTATTTTAATCTCGGGTGAATTACATTAATTCTTCCAAAATTATTTTCTTTCTCAAAAGTTATTTCCTTTTTTAAGTTGCAAAATAAATCTACATTAGGAAATGTCCCCAAACGTTACCGAAGTTATTTATCAAAACGCAAAGAAGAATAAGTTTAAAATTCAAAAATTCGTAATCACAGATAAAGAAAGATTCATTTCCATTTCTGTCCAGAAACAGACACCGTTAAAGCCTTAAGCCCGGGGGAGGTCTAATTTAATTTCAACTTTCCCCTTATCTCGATACACCCTGATAAGGGATTTAATTAAGTTTACTAACTAATTTTTTGCGATTTCTGACGTTGAATCACTGGGCATGCAATTTCAATTTAGATCTTCATTTTGGATTTCAGTTTTTCAGTTATTATCTTGTTTGTTTCTAATTTGATACTTCGGAGAAGCCTCTTTTATGAACTCTAGAACTATAGTTACCATAGTATTAAATTAAGTGACAAAGTTGCTTTTGACATTTTGTTTGATGCAGCTACCGAATTTGTGGATTGATATCTGAATACTATTTGAAAGGACAGTGTTTCATCAAAATAATTACGCCGAAATATATTTCAAACCTTGGAAACTCAAGATCTTAAACAACAAACATACGACTCTAAAAATTCATCAAATAAATTTTCCTTTTATTCTTATATTAATTTTTTTATTTTCTCTGATCTTAATAACTTTAAATTCCATGGGGACCTTAGAGACACTCCGCACAAAAATACGAAATATTTTTGTCAAGAAATTTAGGAATGCAAAATCTCTTGATGGATCTTGTTTTATCTGCAGTTACGATGAGAGAAACATTCTAAAAAATAGATTTTCAATTCAGCAAAGTAATGTTATTATAAAATAGATTTACTAAGACCGTCCAAAATTAGACCGAAAAAATAGTTTTAATGTCATAATAAACATTCAAATAAAAAAGACATATTGTCTAGAGGCACAAACTAAGAGTTAAATAAAAAAAATAATTGAACTGAATAAATTAACCATTCCCCTTTAAAAACCAAATCAATAATCTAAAAATGATCAAATTGAACAGAAAGCGAAATATAATTGAATATTTCCTTGAGATATCTTTTTTAATTCCATCAATAATTTCTTGATTATCTCCAATGGCCTCCCCTGCGGGGGGTGAAAGAATATTGTAATAAATGAACTTCCCCGAGAAATAAGTCGTTTTGTCTTTGCCGCGAATATATTTCACCGAGATGTATTATTGTTGAGTTCGAATTATTTTCTCACCAAACCTATATTATTTTCTATCATACTGGGGTAATATTATCCCAAACAGATTGTATTGACTGACCTAATCAGTAGCTTATTTGCTGTTATGGTTTCATAAATAAAATCAGAAGTAGCAACGTAGGAAAACTATACAGTTAGATCTAATGTTTTTGAAGTACTCTCGCAGTGTAGATTCTAAAGAAATTTATAGAATTTTCTCTCTTTACAAAATCCATTTACTGAATATACACTTTTTCAAAAGTTTCTTGCAGAGAATTTTTGATAGCATTGAATACTATAATATCAATTCAGAAATGTCGTAAGTTTCATACAAACCGTTCAATGGATTTTAGGTATCTGACCTAAAATCCCATTAACGTCTTTAGGTCTTAAACGATCAATCACTAAAAGATACCTTGAATTGATTAAGCTGACTTACTTTGGTTGACGTTTCTGTTAAGTTAGAATACGATGTACCAAACTGTATAAGAAATCTTGTATATGAATATATCACTTAGCAACATTTTGTTTCATACTATTTATGTACTATTTGTTCTCAAGAAGAGCTAACATAAGCTGACCGTAAAAGATAAAATATTAAAACCCATGTTGAAATGAAACAAAAGACTGCATGAAAGGAAATGTAAAATTTTAAAATTTCATTGAGGAACTCTTTGCACTCTTATTAATCCAGGAAAAGTTGGAGACTGCTAAATATTTTAAAAATAAAAGTCAATAATAATATTTTAATATATTATTTATTTCTTCGACAACTTTGTAAAAACTATTGCCATCGCATTAACATTGTGATTGTTAAATTATAAAAAGTGCAAGGCTATCGAATAAAATATTATTTAGCCAGTTTTAGTGTATTCCACAAATTGTTTTTCGGAGATTTCTTCTAACTGTTTTATAAAATCTAATATAGGAGAGAGTTGTCTTTAAAAAAAGATAAATAAATAATAGTATACAAATATTAAAATACTACTAAAATTATGAAAACATCGACAAAAATTGCATCTAACTGTTGGGTATTAAGTCCATTTAAGTGATCACTATTTATTGCTAGTAGCGTGTTTCTGTCACCAATACTATACTAATTTTAACCTATTTCTTTTAGTTGTGTTATAGAGCGACAAACCACTTTTAACACATAAAAACAAACAAAATATTCTAAAATAAAAAGGAAAATAAACTGAAATGAAATTTATTTGCATAGATCATAGGTTAGTTCATGAGGTTTTTGATGTTACCATATTCTACCTTGTTTTGCAATGCAAATTTTCATAAATTAAGATTAGGACCTAAAATAATATTTTTAATTAAAACTAAAAACATACTATATTACATTGTTTAGCATCATATAAAATTGGCATTGTATTTCTTTTCATTTCTGATCACAGTTTCCTCTAACGAACAATTTAAATAATAAACTAATTAGTTTATAGAAGGTTACAAATGACTTTGATTCCATTGCCGCATAAGATAAGCACTAATCCATGGCTTTTTTTTCACGCCCAGCATGGAGATGCACCCCTTACTTCTACATCAATATGCAGACGACGTCACGAAATTACGTCTACCCTCATTATATGGACTGTAAACATCAATATAATAGCAACGTGACTATTCCTGCAACATGATATTCAGAATGTGTTATAGGAAAATCGACTTTAATTCCAGCGAATAAAGTCAAAAGAGACACAATAGATAAATATTTATTTTTACTACATGATGGACATACAAGTAAATGTTGACCTCTATCTGTCAAAACCTGTTTAATATTTCAAAAGAAATGTTCTATGGTTTAGAGTTCAAACGTTTATGGACGTAAGCGTATAAAGGTACTAAATCATAATAAAAATTGACTTTTATTACTACAGTAGTTCATCCCTTGGTTTTGCCCGTTTCGATCTCAATAAATATTCGGTTTATTTTATCGTGTTCATCATGTTTAGTATGACTGTTTATCCTTTTTACAAGCATTGATGTTGTATAAAGTAGATTGCAATAAAATA
The DNA here is from genome assembly GCA_003709505.1 of Hyphantria cunea. Classification (NCBI taxonomy): domain Eukaryota; kingdom Metazoa; phylum Arthropoda; class Insecta; order Lepidoptera; family Erebidae; genus Hyphantria; species Hyphantria cunea. The sequence continues at coordinate 15,624 of PKRV01003580.1, read as the reverse complement.
TATTATTATTAAGGTCAGTAGTTTTGATATTATGAGAATTTTTATGTATTACAGAACCCAGTGCAAAGGTTATTCTTGATGAAACGATAGAAAAGGCAATGAAAATAAAACGTTGTATTTGAAGATGATTGTGTATGTAAAATATATTTGTTTATTGAGACTACATTCGCATTTAGTTTCAACATAATCTAGTGAATAACAAATGTATAATACTTTTTCATAGTAAGTACCAAAAAATATTGTTATGTGCAATTTTAAATATCAATTATTGTAAAAATTAGTACTCTCGTCCAATAAACCCGGTCAACCCTACAATGTAGATTTGGAGGCAGACGCAATGAGTTAATAAAAGAGAATTATCGTGTGGAGGAACGGTTCACGTGTTCCTCCAACACAAAGGGAGGATCCTCCGACAAGGCGAGGTGATCATGCCTGGCGGGCCACTGCCCAACGGTTGATGTTAGGAAGTTGTATATATGTTAATCGGCGCGAGAACTTCTATTGCTCGATTTAGGATAGGTAGTTTCTTAGTTTTCTTCGTTGCTCTGTAGTTCGATGTTTCTTCGGTAGATGGCGCTGTCATATATTTTATGTTGTTGCGCTGTATGTGGAAGTCACCACAATCTTTTTTTAAGGCCTGCCAACGTGACCCCTCTCTACCTGATAAAAACCATGATCAGAATCCAAGAGTAGTGTTCATCAAACAAAGCACAGTAGTGGTGAATATGACTGCCTATTAAGATGCTACTGCATCATTAGGCCTTCGGTCTTGCACGCACTAACGAAACACGACCGCATGTATGCTGTCATTTTAGGATGGTGTTCTATGAGAAGGTATTATCGTCCTGGCTGAGCCCACTCGTTCGTGCTGAAACCAGCGTGACTCAACTATAGTTTGAGTATATATACATATCTGAAACTGCTTTCACAGACATATTTTGGACTAATATACCACCTACTATACAGTGGCGACTTCCACATGTAATGCAAAACAGAAACACATTACAGCACTATCTGCTGAAGATACGTCGAACTACATAGTAACGGAGGAAACGATAAAACTACCAATCCGGAATCGCACAATAGAAGTTCTCGCGCCGATTAGCATACATATAACTTCCCAATATCAACAGTGCAGTGCCCTGCTAGGCGTGATCACCTCACCTGGTCAGAGGATTTTCCCTTTATGTTGAAGGGACATGACACACAGTGCACCTACACGCTAGGGGCACGAGTTTTGCTTCACTGTGCAGTGCTGTTTTTTTGCAGAGTCTGGTCTCATAATCAGCTCTTATGACACCCATGGCGTGCATTAGGGTAGTGATATACTCTGTATTCCTAATCCGTCCCGTAATGCATAAAAGCTTAAACTGTAGTAGTTGTTAAATAATCCAATATCTTAAGTAACTGCTTTTTGATTCTGGAACTAACTGGAAATTTCATTTTTCATTGAAATTCTGAATATTCTTTCTGGTAAATAATTATTATCAAATTGCAAACACCATGTGATATTCTCCTTCAAGCCAAACATATCTACAGACAAAATTTGTACCCAATGTCTATCTCACCGACATGCTATCTTCTCAAGACGAGAATCTTTTTTACTTCATAAAAAATGGCTGCCGGCAATCTTACAATCGGACAAACATAAATCAGCTTTGGTACGCATTTGGTGCGTATCTTGTAGGGCTGTCACTCTACAGATTTTTGCATAAATTTTCATCATTTTCATGAGAAATGTCAGTTTTATTTTAGATTTAGAGGATTATTTTAACATGTACGTACTTTATTTATATTTTGTTGTGAAGCCTTGGTCACTTATCTTTATTTAAAACTACATCACTATCATCAACCTATGGCAATCCACTGACGGATACAGGCCTCTAGCAATCACGCCACTAGACCGATTTTAGGCTACTCGCATCCAGCCCCTTCCTGTTATAATATATAAGCCATAATTTAACATATATTATAACTGGGAGAGGGAGCCAAGATTGCTTCAAAAAACAAGAATATGGTCTCAACTGACTATTGACGCATCTGGATGCATGACTGGTCTTCTTCCACTTCAGAGTAACAGGAAGAGAGATCACTGGTCCCCAATTCTTTCCCACTCTCCCTACTTCTAAAGGAGATATTTGTGATTTTTGAATTGCAAGTTTTCATGGGCCACGTTATGGGTGTATTCACTCACAATACCAGATATCTTGAAGTCAAGTCAGACAAGTCTTCTTTCTTGCCTCCATATGTCTTAAAAAAAATATTATTTAATATACTCGTAGCTACCCCTTCACAAATATAAACGTGAGTATCTGTATTTAAAAATTCAAAGCCACAATAATTTAGTCTCAAACTCAAAGCCATCTCTTGTCCAGTCAAACCCTAAGTAAATACAAGTAAAATTCACAATGGAAGATAGGATAACCTGCCTATAATTCATTCTCTCGATATTAGGGTGGATTTACATACCACATTTCATTCGGCCTACCCATCGGCCGCTTGATTTATGCTGACTCTCCCCTGTTCTTGGTGACTGGTCCAAGTTGTAGCTGAAAGCGAATTCTAGGAAACACTCGATATCACTCTTTTATTGTGTCTCTCTCGACAAGGCTTAATGTGAGTAATGCTTGAATATATTTTAATTGAACATTAAGCTATTTAATATGTTTTTATTCCCAAAATATAGGAATGTGACAAGACAGTAGTGTTCTATGCACATTTTAAGTATCGTGTTTTTTTGTTAAACTCAGTTTATAAAATACTTTTTGAATAATTCATAACCAAGCCATAGTTGCCTGTTTAGCAACTTTTCAAACAATAAGTCGCAAACTTACAGATCATTTATTTTATTTTGAAATATAGTAGCATAAAGCATTTAATATCCTATAGCAGAAGTGTGTTTTCAGTAATTTAATCGCTACATCGCATCATGTGCTCTGCGGAAATTGCGACTCCCAATATTTGCGTCTTGTGGACCTACGAATAAATTTAGTTTTTTCACCACACGACATCTACCCGGTTCAATTCTAGTTAGATTTATATCATATTGTATGGATTTTTAATTGGATGGCGTTTTTGGGAAGGTACCTGATCAAAATACAAAAAAAGAACGTCGAAACCAAATCGTGTACTAACTAGACCATTTTTCAAAATAAAAATAGTTTAATATATCGAGTCCTGGTTGGACAGATCGGACGGTGAAACTGTGACGGTGAATAAACCGGTGAGTGGTGAGGAGTGGGAAGCCACGGTCTCCTTCTGGGAGGACGTTATGCTCCAGAAGAAGTCCGCAGAACAGGATTGGAAAAGGCTAATCCCGCCCCTCATTCTCCCACGATTTGTACGGAGCAAAAACATTCCTCACGGTAAAAAAAAAAGAAAAACGGCTAATTTTAAAAACTGTGACGTCATTTCAGACTATTTTTTTATTTGTTCTGATAATTATCAGTAGACTATCTTCTTTTATTATAATCTAATATATATATATTCTTCTATAATCTAATATATAATATATAATCTGAAAGAATTGAATTCATAAGTTCATACAAATATTAAATAATAACTCACTAAATATATGCGTGGGAGAGCCCCACTCCGACATGCATGGGCCTGCTCGACCGAAGTGATATCACGGCCTCACAGAAAGCCAATGTAAAACAGCCTCTGCGCTGTATTTCACCGAGTGAGTGCGGTAACCGGAGGCCCATATCCCAACCCCTCCCCATCTCCCAAAGGCCGGCAACGCACTTGTGACGCCTCTGGTGTTGCGGGTGTCAATGGGCGGCGGTAATCGCTTACGATCAGGCAAAACGTCTTCTTGTTTTCTCCTATCCTATAAAAAGAAATACTACAGAAAGGCTAAATAAAACTATGGAAATCCGAAATATTATTTAGGCTTAAGATTCATGTAACAGTTGGTACCTTAGAGTCCAAGGTTAGTACGGTAACAGCTAGGTGATTTGTGGTACCTAAATTAGTCTATACCATATTCATCGACACCTATACATCAAGTGATCATTAATCGAACCCCGACCGATGCTGTCGTCTAACGCTTAATATTTTCCGCGCGTGTTAAATTCGTTATTAATGAAGGATACGTTACTGAGCTAGTATAAATGCTTTCACGCCACGTCTTGTACCACCTATATCCGAAGCGATTTAACTATAACGATATGCGAAGAAATATGGACAGTGTAATGAAATATAAGTATATAGTTCTTTATATTCCCGAACGATGTTAATAACTTTCGAAGCAGCTAGTAGTGTAGTTAAACTAAGAACTAATCTAGTAAAGTAATCATTATAATCGTTCGACATGGACTTAACCAGGCTGGGGTAGGGCGGGGTGCTTACAACATCCTGGATCCTCGTTTCTCAATATCGCTTGCTGTGCAGTGCCTGCAAAGAGTGTTGGCAATGATAATGTGGTGATGGTCTGCTTAAAGATATGAAAATAAAAAAAAAATCATATATGTGGATTTCGACCAAGATTTTCCTCCTAAATACAAAAAAAGTCTTTTAATGGATCTCCTGATTAACAATGTCTATCAGATAAAATATTACATAAGTAAAATAAAAATTTCTACACGTCATTAACTTCCTTTGATCACAATATTTATATTATGCACTCTTTGAAATTTTTTTTGCACATTTTCCACGAAAATTACTTTTAACGTTAAGTCACTTGCACTTCCGATTTGTTCTATCTTATCACTGACACGAAATATATGTGACTAAAGATGCTTCATCCCCTCATCCCCATCCCTATCCCTCAAAGGCCGGCAACGCACTTGTAAGGCCTCTGGGTTTGCGGGTGTCCATGACAGCGGTAATCGCTTACCATCTGGCCACTGTTTGCTTTCTATTCAATAAAAAAAGCTTTCACAAAATAAGATGAGGCTACCCACGTCTTCTCGACTTTTATATAACTCAGTAGTTACCCAATTGCTTTTGATTCTACAGAGTTATATTCTTTGAATATTTCCTAAAACATTTGAAATATCTCACAAATGATTACTGTCTGTTCCAAAGTAAGTAGAGACATGGAAATATTTCGAAATACTTATAAGAGTTATAATTTACTTACACCAAAACATAAAACTGTTGATCATCACACATTAGTCCTACAGTAAACATTGTAAATTTATTGCTCTGTTTTAAATTATTAAAAGAATTACTTCTAAAGAAAATCATTACTATTTCATGCAGTATTTGAGAAACTGACATCATCCTGTGCCGGTGCAAGTGTGGTCTCCATTAACCGATTAAGTTTGATTANGCGGCGGCAGGATCCCTGCGTAGGCTACGGAACTTTCTGCCAATGAATACTAAAGTTTCACTTGCACAATCACTTCTGCTTTCCATCCTTGACTATGGCGATGTCTGTTATCTGGATCTCACCGAAGACCAACTGAACAAACTTGAGCGACTCCAAAACCTTTGCATTAGATTCATATTTGGATTACGTAAATATGATCATATCTCAGAGTTTCGTGCTAAGCTCAAGTGGCTTCCAATACGTTTTCGCCGGAATCTGCATATTCTTTCTCTTTTATACAGTGTTCTGTTTTATCCTCACACACCCCCTTATCTCAAAGAACGATTTCAGTTCTTAAAAAATACACATTGCAGGGACCTGAGATCATCGGAAAAGTTAATACTAAAAATGCCAACACATTCCACTCAATTTGCAGACAAATCTTTCACGGTACAGGCAGTAAGGCTTTGGAACAACTTGCCTGAGAGCATTCGACAAGCAAAAACCTTAACTGTATTTAAAAAGCTGGTGAAGGAGTATTACTTGTCATTGTCAATACTTGAATAGGATATTTATGAATCTGTATATTTGTTGTGGAGTTATTTGTGTAGGTTTCTGTTATTTCCTTATTAATTCACGTGTATGGAGAACGAGTGTGTATTTGAGCAGGTATAAACCTCTATTGATTTGTTTTTATTATTGTTACTATTTTCATTCTGTTTTTCTTTTTCTCTTTTTTTTTATTTTTTAAATTCTTATTGTAAAGATTGTATTAATTGTGTGTATCATACATAACAATCTAATGTCCATGATGGTTGTCTGGAAGAGATCGCCGTGAGCGATAAGACCGCCAATTGTTGTAGTAATCCTTTTTGTCACTCTTTTTATTTAGTATTTTTTGTAATATGTACGCAATGAAGATAAATAAATAAAAAAAATTTATTTTATCCTGAATTGAAAAATCAAAACCTTTTCCAATGCCTCAACAGTAAGGATCGTTAACCTCTAGATCATTTGAAACAAACCATTTATTGTTTAAATTTAATGTATATTTGTCCAGTCATGGTTTAGTCTACACAAACTACGACAGTGTATCTGCTAAAATGAAAAAAACAAGAGAAATCCCTTAAGTAATATAGCAGTAAGTCAAAAATCTAAATATTTTCATGACCTATAACAAGTGCCTTATCCGTATATAACTGTATCTCGGTAGGGAGTGTAATAATTCACATTTTCACCCCTCCAGGGATACTAAGCGACATTGTCGCGCCTGCATAAATTATAACCTTCTTATGTGATAGCTAGCATTAACATGGACTGGAAGGTAGAAGCGAGTTTATCTGAATAAGAATGTTTATTTGCTGGAAATATGGTAACGTGTTGTTAAAATGAAATACTACTCTGAGGCCCGCAACTTCGTTTGCGCAGAATATCTTCTAAATAAATACGCATTTTTTAGTTTATAATCCAAAAAATAAAATTTTACTTTTATTAATTAGTATATTTTTTATTTATTTGTGTTTATTGTATATACATAGTAAGAAATGGTACAACTAGAACAATCACACAATATGTATAACAATTGGCGGTCTTATCGCTCTCGGCGATTTCTTCCAGACAACCATAACACGGATGTGTGTTTCAAAAATTTTAACATTTAGGGTAGCTTAAAATTAAAGTGATAAGATTAAAAGGGCATGCTTCTATAGCTCAGTACTTTCAGAGGATGAATGATAGAATACCTACAAAAAGAATTTAAAGGGTGAATGTGTAGAAATGTCAGTAAACTTAGCAAAAGAAGTATGTTAGGGCGGCATTGGTGGTCTCTGCTTACCCTCTAGGAAATAGGTGGGACGTTTTGTGTGAAAGTAGTTAAGTGACTTAAGAATAATTTATTTTCGATAGGAATCTCCACTTTTACGCAGGTAAAACCAGATTGGTTTCTCCATTAAGGATACAAATACATTAAAGTGGTGAAAGAAGTTGTGCATTATAGAAGAGTGTGCGTCTATTAGTTCCGTATTAAGTAATAGTGACTATTTGAATAAACATTTATTTTTATCCTTCAGATAAAAACAGCTCCGATTCTAATTAAAAGTACAAGTGAAAAAAAATACAGATTTTAATTAAAATATTCCGAGATGATCAATCTCACTTTGATTATTAGTTTTCAATTTCATAAAGCAAAGATAGTAATGACAAGAAAACGATATAACTTTAAAAAAACAATTTTATTAGAATCATTAATTGAAAATAAAGAAACAAAGGAATCACACTGAGTATTGAGAATATATTATAAATAAATAATGTGAGAATCAAGGACACTCAATTTTAATTGGTAGATTTGTCAAGAAAGAAAATACTCTTAGATTCACCTCATCCAAATTGTTTTTGTTACCTGGAGGAGCCTATATCCAATAATAGTAGTTTTTTGGTTGAGAAAATGATGGATCAAATTTTAAAAATTTTAACAACTTTATTTTGAAAATAAATGTTTGCATATGCAATTGTGACCACTTCTTTTTTTGTGTGGAATTTTCCTTGGATGCCACCAACTAGTGGCTATGTCGGAATCGAACCGACTAAAAACCGTACACCCGTCTCGAGTACTAGAAGTCAGGGAAACAGATGCACCCTGGAAAGAAAATTCCTGGAACCCCGACGTACGTCGGGCCACCAACGGTTTGTAAATGGTCCTCTTCTGAATAGGAGGAGGAATCCAAATACTGTATTTAGAAAAGGGCTCGAGCAATTTGTAGAACTCGCGCCGCCTTCCCGGCCTGGTTCTGCTAGGGTGACTGGTTGCCTCAACTGTCACCCTCAGGTACGACTGTGACTCCTAACAAATAATTGAGTAATACTGCCAGAAATAGTCCAAGCTAAGAACCGCTAGTAAAAAAAATATTACACTTTCAACATTAGATTCAAGGTCTTTTATTTCTACCCTTACATAACTGGTAAAATATAAATGAAACTTAAACAACACAAACTACACCGCTTTTTCTTCAAAGATGTGCCATTGTCATATTTGCTTAAACCTGTTCAAACAGCCACGCAATTCTTAAGAAGATAATCCTGAGATAAAGCCCCTTATTTATTCTGTTGGGCTTTAGAAACAGCGATTCGACAAGGTGACATACTTAGATTATTTTGTTTACTTTTTCCTGGAAAATTGCGATAATAAAATAGAGTTCTTAACAACATTTAGTATAAAGTTGAGGGTGTTGAATTCAAGGAATATGTATAAATAGTAAGACTAAAGATTATAAAGATTTGTTTTGTCTCTAGGCGATATTTTATGAAATAAAAAGATTCAAAATTATTAATAATTAACTTAGAAACAAGCTAAGATTAATTTTTTTTTACTTATGTCAAGTAAAATAAAAACAGTCATTATGGCAATAATAAAACACGCTGATTTATGGAGAAAAGAATAAAATAATAATAGTGTTACGAAGAAATAATATTTTAGTACAATGCTTAAGACAAAGACAAACGTATCGTTGATTTCTTTAAAATGATGAACCTTACATCAATATGCAGAAAATCGAATATGGATTAACGTTTAATGTGATTGATGTGAGTTTGGCTTGTTTATATTTCGCAAGAGCGTCATAAATAAGATGTTTTTTTCGGTGTTACATTGTCACGGAAATGACTAATAGGTTCTAGATGCTTTGGCGTTGAATATATACGAGGCGTTTCGTCGGGAGCAGTGCAGTTCGGTTGGAGCTACAGTGCGTGAAATATTGAAATGATAAAAAAGCGACCCCGGCGACAATTAAGGACTGTTATTTGGAGTGATATTTTCATTTTAAATGTGTCTTCAATGAAGTCTCTTACACGTCAGAAGGTTTGTTTTTCTAATACATCGAATCTTAGCACGTAACATATTCGCCTCCAATTTTTTTTTATTCTGTATGAAAATCCGCTCAGACACCACCTCCTAGTAGCATATCGGACTCAAACCGACTAAAACCCGGATACTAAAAGCCGGGGAACCAGGTGCACGGGGACAGTTGGCCTCATCTGTCACCCCAGGTTTGCGCTTATGGAGGACAGAAATCGTTCTGCGATCTCAACAACGTTTGCCTCCTTACCAAAATTGCTAGGTCCGATCTATTGAATCTATTACTCTGAATATATGGGGCCTACTAGTAACCATTGATGACTTACACTATCCACCTCCTTGATATCTCACCTGAGAAACAACAAGAAGTTAAGTAAAATCTATCTCTCGTTTTTCTGATTATTATAAACCATCTTGTAAGTACGGGTATGTCAAGATAATTTACTAGACCCATGATGAAACTAAAGGTACATTTCATCTGGATTCTTTTCAGTAGCGCCTGAGCCTTCCTTCCCTAAATACAAAATCCGCTTAAAACCTCGCATATTTAAAGTCCCCACTCACAGCTAATCTCCACAGCCCGCGCGTGATAAGTGCTCCGATGGTAAATCCTTAAAAATTGCTGCACCGTGTCGACACAGCTACGGTTTTGTCATATTAGTGTAGCGCTATGGTGATATTTTATAGCTTACACAGAATTTCGCTGGAAAACGTCCTCATCATTAGTGTTTTTGCGTTCACCGTGGGGAGTTTTGGATGTAAGACTATTTTTATCTTGGGCAGATGTTACTTTTCATTTACTTGGCCAAGTGCTGCATTACATCCAAAATATTCTTGTTTTTTGTATGTGTGTACGTAGTTACCCATCTGACATGTGTTTATAACAGCTTATTGTTATGTGCATAGCAGGGATGTCATATTTTTTTTAGCGGCTGCCTTAAAAAGTATGTGATTGATGTCTTAAAAAATCATTTATATAAACACTGAAAATTTATTTTGATTTAAGATTTGTTCCTAGTTCCATTGTTATTGGTGCCATTGTTCATTAATTCTTTGAATCCTTTAGAGACCAAGACCAATCTTCAATTTATTCAATTCAATCTATTGTTTAATTCTTCTACATACCTTACAATATATTTTTTACTTTAAAACTATGCATAAATAATAATTACCAATATTTAATGCTGACACAGGTTGTTTTCATGTAATTATTAAACTATTGAGAAAGTAAATTTTATCCTACAATAGGAAAAACAAAGAAAATAACATTTGTGTACAGTTTTTACCTAAAAATAAAAATGATAAAACAGCTTTGAAATTTTGTCTCGAAAGTATTTTTCCTTAAATGTCTTTTAAAATGCAGATTTAAAGGCGCTTGTGTTATAAGGAAAACAAATGTTCAATGCAAGCGAAAACGGGAATGATATTACCTAAGCAATGCCTTAACAAAATAACAATTTCAGCTAATACTTTTTATTGTTGAAGTTTAACAGATATTTGGCTGGATAATCTTTTATTCCTATTTTTGTCTTGTGAGCTTAAAGGTTTTATCCGTTTCACTTTTTATAATGTTACCCATTTGCTTTTACAAGTTTGGTTTGTTACTCAGTTAAACTACGGATATTATCTTGTTTAATTGTCCTGCTTAGGAAATGAACATATGACTTCATCTTAGTGTTACTTTCTTGTAAGTTTTTCTTTTTTAAAGCCTTTCAAAGTGTCCCTAATCTGCCTGATGGAAAACCTAAGTAGAATGCAAGAGCCACCATATTCATTGTAAGTTTAGACATTGCAACATGGTGACCCACAATATGATGGCCAAGTGAGGTGCTTTTTCACACCCCGTTTTCAGCACCCGGTACTATTATGGGTGGCAAACACGATCACTAACTATCAGTTAGGACATCTCCCGACTGATACCATAAAACACATATTTTTTAGCGTTCTAAGAATCACTACCGTACCCGGACACTTATGACTGGAGAAGGAAAAAGTTATTGACGCATTTTAAATATCCAATGCCCCATAATTCGGTGAAGTGCAAGAGGTTAACCGGCGGTTTTCTGTGAGGCTGTTGTATCACGTTGGTCAGCCAAGCTGGAACACGCTTACGATCTACTTTAATTCTTGAGAAAGGACGTAGGCTACTCTTTAACGTGATTACTGATATACACGGGGTCGGAGCCATGTTCAAAACCTTGTAATAAAATCATTTTTTTTAATTTCAGTAATCAAAGCGTTAAACTTCAAGCTCAATTTCTTCAAGTATTAAATGTAAATTTTATAATCAGGAAGATTTTTTCTTTTGCTTCAGTCCATCGACTGCAGTTTACAATACATTTTGTTATAATTTACCACAGTACATTATAGCAAAATGTGATGTATTCAGCCTCTGGAAGCAGAGTGACGTCATGAATCATAGTTCACAGCTGGACGCGAAAGTTGCAATTTAGATAATGTCCTTCAACGGAGATGTCGCACATAATTTGAAGTGCACATTGTCATTTCTGACGGAACTCGTTCTATCACTCACTATTCTAATATATAGAGTATGAAAACATTAGATCTATGTATAACTTTTTAGTAAATTTTTTTGGTTAGTTAATGTTTTTTATCTATTTGGAAACGTAATTTAGCCATCGTATTTAGATGACCTTAAATATTATTATTTGAAATGTAAAAATTGTATAAATAATATTTCTGTATGAAAAAATAATTAAAAAGATTTTTATTCCATGAAATTACCATATTTTTACAATATTATTTTAGTATTCTAAGATATATGTATAGATTTATTTTATTATTCTTAAATTAGATTTCTATTTACATAAAATAATATCAATCATTATAATTATTATAATTTTTATGCATAGGTCCCTCTCAGGTGAGGGCCTCCTCCAAAGATTGCCATTAATCTCCGTCTCTAGCTATTTTAATCCAATGTGGTCCCGCGACTTTTTTTAGGACGTCCTCCCAGCTTGTGTATGGTATGCCAACACGCCGCTTGCCCAATTATTTATTTATATAAGGCAATAAATATCAAGAAAATTATTAGAATACAAACTATCGAAATTCATTTGGATAAATTTCGATAGTTTATATTGAATGGTTATATCTATATGGTTATATCTAAATCTACACAATTACTAACGATAAGAATATACGTGAATAAAGTGCATTTTTTACCTAAAAGAGAAAAACAAACAATAATATAATCCTATTTTGCTAACATTGCTTGCATTTAACAAAACACTTTCTAAAGAGACAGTTCACTAAAAGTTCTTGAATTTTGAAATTCACAAGCATGCGAGGCTTCAAACGGTTGAAACTATAAAAAACGTTTAAATCTTGAAAGTCCACTTCTATTCCAATAGTTTTTTACTTACACACACCGGTCAGCAGAAATAGCTTTTAGTGAACATTTGAAATGTCAAGTTTATTGGCAGTAAAACTAAAAGTAATACCAAGTTTATGATGCCACGAGCTACTAGAATGTGGGGCGAATTTTAATGAACGCATCGAGGTTTTTATACCGTGGTCTTGTTTGATTGTTTCATGAATAGGTAGATAATTCCACTATAAAATGAGGATTCCAAAAAAAGTGTTCATTGTTATGTATCTATGGAGCATATAATTGTGGTTGTATAAAAGGTCAACGAACATATGACATAACTGATTATAAGTGAAAATCCACCTTCTATGAAAAGCTGCTATTCAAGATTACAGCAAAACTTTTCTTGTATTCTGCAAATACAGAACAAGAACCTAACCTCGACAATACCCAAAAATACTGGAAAAAACTTGCTTCGTACTGAATTTCAGTGAATCTGTTTTAAAATTATGGTTGAAAAGTCTCACCCATGGTTCATAATATGCACCTTCATATGTGATATGCTTATATTTTAAATTGTTCTAGCTATAGGAAAAAACAAAAATCTAATTTGCAAAAGCTGCTAAAAAGTTAGGAATTATATGAAATTTAGGCTTCATACATAACTGTTCAGGACAGATCTGAGGCAGACTAGTGGACCAGATAATATAAAACAAGATACTAAAATGATTGAAATTTGATCGTTCTTTGATTTCTAGTTTAATTCATTAATTGTGTTCTGTCAATTTCGTCAGCTTCTGTTTCAAGCTTAATTTAGACTTTGATATAAAATTAATTCGGAGCTAACAAAGGAATGTGATTAATAAATAAATTTAGTTATATTTTTGCTTAACACATAATTTCTTTTGCTTTTACACACTACTATTTGACTACACATTTACACTACTATTTCGACGAGAATCCCTCAAATCATTTCACTGTCGCTTTCGATCACTGTTTTTTTTATCTTTTGTTAGGTGTCCATTATTGAATGAAGTTTGTCAGTGTTTTCCACATTCCTTTTCTATTTTCTAATATCTCCTGCAATCATTTTCTCTTCCTCTAATTCCTATTCATCTGATTCTATTTTCATTTGGAATGATTTACGTTTTATCATCGAGAACTCTGTCTTCAGGTCCAGTTTTCTACATAAATAAATGCTGATACGAAATTTTACGACCAGATCAGCGTGAAAACACTTGCACTAGAACTTTTATTGCTAGTTTTACGGCCCTCATAAATATACGGACCCTATTCAGGAGAAAGTAGATAGGTAGACGTAAATTTTAACGTGTCACTCTTGTGTACCCCATTAGTTCAGCCCTAGGGTCATTTCTTGGGTTCAGTGGCCAGGGTACTCTTGTATCATATTTTTTCCCAGAAGGCTTGGGCAAAAGATGATTCATCTGACAGTGAATGAGTAATTTGTGCATATGGAAACCTGCTATTCAAGATTACGACAATACTTGCTAGTGTAAAGTTTTTTTGGTGACCTCAATAAGTTCATGAAATTGAACGCAACGAAGAAGTTGCTTACTATCGAGACGTTATCATCCGGGTCAAACTTCTAAATAGAAGCAAATATTATGTATATTTGCGAAAGCGTTATTAAATAATAACGCTAAATGAAACTAAAAAATATATTTTATAGTAGACATTATTACATTAATTCTATTACTTCGCAATTATTAAAATCTATGTGATACTTTTTAAAAAGAGGCCTATATTTCTAGTTTCAGCAGAGGATTATCATCATTAAATATATATTTGTAGTCATCCTTGATCTTCTTCATACTTCTGAGGTAAAAAAGAGGCATGCCTCAAAATTAATAGGAAGCATCTGTATCCCATATACTATAGGCTTTCATAAAAACAATGTGAAAAAAGTTATTTGTGTAAACTGAGAAAAAATTCATAACATAAAGGTTTATAGCTTGAATTACGCAATTTAACGAACCTTAGGGCGGTAGGAAAAACTCTTTTACTACGTGATAATAAAATGTAGCAGTGGGCTACAGTCTTTTTGTTGTTATTACTGCGTGTCGTTAATCATCTCAGAAACCCGACCAACCTCATAAGTCACACATCTGACCCACTTATTTAACTGCATTCTATTTTGGTTAGCAAACTATCCAATAAATAAACACTCCATCAACCTAATCTCTACCAAATCGCTTAACAATAGAGTCTAAATTAGTATCACAAAATGTGCCTACAAAATTCAACTTTGCCGTTGGAATTCTGAAGATAAAGTTGGAATTACAACGGTGAAATTGGGCAATGTCTTTAGTGTATTACGGAGCTATAAAGCAGATCGGCCTTGGCCCATACAACTACTTGATTTTATATTTCCATAAGGGATGATGGGCTCTTTATAGTGTAGGACGATGTCACTGTTAAGGGGTGTGTGCTGAATGCGAATTATTTTGATATTCGTTAGATAACCCGTTTTCGTCACTTTTAAGGATACAATAACTTATAAGTAACCTAAAGTTGAAATCAAGACGATGAAAGTCAAAATGATCTTTAAATACCTAGTGTATTTAAGTGTTATCAAAATATTTAAAGCGATTTAAATATTTCTACAAACTGAACCTCACGGTGTTACCGCGGTTGTTGTTTTATCTTTAGAACAACAGCTACGGTTGGTAACGCCGCTTATCGAATCTATATTCTGTATAGATATAGGTATCATAATAAAGACAGATTAGACTAAACAAACAAACAAACAACAACCCATAATGTCCCACTGCTGGGCTCGGGTCTCCTCTCAGGAGAGGGTTACGGCCATACGTCCCCACACTGGCCAAGTGCGGGTTGGGGACTGGCAAGAATACGTTGTGGCTACGTAAATCTTGCCGTTGGATGTTTTTTTTTAAGTCGCCCGAAGACCTCCAACTAAGCTTCACGACTGTTATCGTATGATAACAACCGGGACCGACTGCTTAACGTGACCTCCGAATCACGGAGACGCTCATGGTAACATTTTAGACTGAACAGATTAGACTGAATAAATGAGAGTGAGTTCGAAACTATCAGTTACTTTACAATTGTTTCTCCTAGGTCGGAATTTAACGTACGAGTCTATTTTATCGGTCTTATAACCGCTAGTCAACATACAATTCATTCAAAGAAAAATTCAGTATA
>PKRV01003570.1:33651-65539 GCA_003709505.1 Hyphantria cunea | reverse complement strand
TATATCTATATGTTTGTATAAGTATATATTGGGTGTATGTATATGTGTGTGTATATATATATGGGCATGCATACATATGCGTATGTGTGTATGCGAATATTGTATTTTTGACATTTATGTTATATAATGATATCTTCATGTACCTTGAAGAACCTTGTACAATTCTACCAATAATTTTCACTTGCTTCAAAAATACACCTACTACACGTAGCTCTGCACCACCTAAAGGTTGACTGGAAGATAATGCCCACGGCATTAAGTCCGCCTTCGGCAATGTAATTGCATGAAGATTAAATAAATAAATTAATTAATTAAGAACAACGCACACTTGCGGTTTCATGGTTAAATTTCCTGGTTTCCTGAGTCCCGATTAAACAATCTGAATTCTCTTCTTACATACAAAATCTTCAACTAGGCGCACATATTTTTATTTAAAAAAAAACGGACGGAAAAAACTAACATTAACACTAATATTCATTTCGTACCGGGAGTATAAAATTTCTAATACAAAACATGAAATCTAACCAGGAAACGCTACTTGTGCGTCTAGCCTTAGACACTAAAGATCGTCATTTTATTAATTACTTAAAGACCATACACGTGGTCGTCGAGTTCCTTTGTTTTCAGCCGACAAAGCCGTCCTGATGTCGCGTCGTATTTGGCGGCATATGTCAAAGAAACTTAATTTCTTTAATTTATTGTTTAGTCAGTGTTTAATAGTCGTATTGGACACTTGCGTGGTGCATTAGAATTTGCATTATGTAAATCTGAATTATACGTATACCTGAAATATACGAAAGCTTTATGTCGTTTTTTTTTTTAGTAAGTAAGTTAAATAAGTACATTTTTCCTTTTTTGTGTTTATACTTTTTTTTTGTAAATACATACATATTAACATAGAAAACACCCAAACTCTGAAACAAATATTTGCAGATCATACAAACATTTGGTCCGACCCAGGATTTGAACCCGAGACCTCATGGACAGCAGTCACGTACCCTACCACTGCGCCACCGAGGCAGTAAAACTCTCTGCAAGCTTTCGCCAACCATTATTCTTCTTCTATGGGCTTACTCGGGAAATTAGTATTTCTAGTAAATCTAGGAATACACTCTTGTTTGAGCGTGTTTAAATAGTGACAAAAACTGTCATAAGAAACCAGAGGATGCTCTTTGTCCACAGTAAAATCTTTAAATAAAGTTAGTGTCACTTATTTTTCTCAATCTGTTTTACTCTATAAAGTTTATCGATAGGTGAGTTTACTTGATATCTGTCAACTGAAAGACTAATATTCGTTACAGTCGGAAAATGATAACTCCGATAGTATTTTACTCGATCTTTTAGCGTACGTCACACACCTTTGGGGTGAGGCTATTGACAGGCATGGGGAATCCTTGGCCATCAGCCTCGACATAGCCAAGGCTTTTTTATTTATTTATTTTAAAACTTCATGCACATATGTACAACGGCGGGCTTAATGCCCAAGGCATTCTCTACCAGCCAACCTTTGGATGGTGTAGAAATTTTGTGCTTCGAAGCTTTTGATAGGGTTTGGCACCGTTCGCTTCTCTCCAAGCTACCGGCTTTCAGTTTGCCCCCCAAACTCTGTAATTGGACTGCCGCGTTTCTGCACCAGCGCCGCATCAGAGTCCTTTGCGACGGTGCGGCCTCCGAGTATCAGTGGATTAACGCCGGAGTACCTTAAGGCTCCATCCTGTCGCCTACACTGTTCCTTTTGCATATCAATGACATGTTAGCCCTTGGCAACATTCATTGTTATGCAGACGACAGCACAGTTCATGGACACTATTTTGGACAGCCAGACAGATGTTGAAAGAAGACGACAAGAACTTGTCGCTCAACTTGACCATGTTCTGGGCCGCATTTTTCAATGGGGCTGTAACAATCTGGTCGAGTTCAACGCCAAGAAAACACAGGTGTGCGCGTTCTCAGCCAAAATGTCTCCATTCCTTCCCCTTCCCACTTTTCAGTGCACTCAAATGCCATTACAAAATAGGCTCGCTATCCTGGGCATGGATATCTGCCGAGACCTCAACCCACGCGCATACGTTGAGAGTATCACTAAAGCGGCCTCACGGAAACTAGGTGTGTTAAACAGGGTGAGACGGTTCTTCTCGCCCGGGCATCTGTGTCTTCTTTACAAGACCCAGGTTCGCTCGTGCGTGGAGTACTGTTCTCACCTTTGCGAAGGTGCCGCACAGTACCTGTTTGACGCTCTTGCCCGGTTGCAGCGGCGAGCAATCCGTATTATCGATAGTCCCGAAGCCACCGAGACCCTTGAGCCTCTACAGTTGCGTAGAGATGTCGCCTCCTTGGCAGTCCTCTATCGCCTTTACCATGGTGAGTGTTCTGAAGAGCTCTTCCAATTGATCCCCCCCTCTCCCTCCCTCTACAGAACAACACGTGCCGGCCTTAGAAGTCACCGCTTCAAAGTGGAAGACATACATTCTCGTACTCATCGCTTCGGTAATTCCTTCCTGTGCCGAGCGGTCAAAGCCTGGAACTCACTACCAGCGCACGTGTTTCCTTCCCACTATGATCCCGGGTCCTTTAAGCGGGGCGTGAAAAAGCATCTCACCAGGCCGCCATAGTGTGGGTCACCATGCTGCATTGTTCTTTTTCGCATTGAGGATGGTGACCACCACTCTTGGATTCTGCTCATGCTTTCCATCAGGCAGGGCAGAGTCATTTTGGCAGCTTAAACATAAAAAAAAAAGGATTATCATGTACTGACCCTTACAAAGAGAAGTAATACAAGCACTGATTAAAGTTACATCTATAACAGAAGGGCTACGATTAGGATAATTAAAATTGGAAATGACCCATCATTTAATGGGAGGAGGTGCAAACGCAGCCAAAAGCTATGTGATGAACGTTAAAACGAATCCTGCTACGAATACGGGTTTAGGTAGACCATTTATTATTTTCTTTAATTTAATCATTGGCTGACTACTAATAGGAGAACAATAAACACCCAGAATTGACATGGTATCGATGGACAGCGATAAGGCAATTATTTGAACATCTTCATAAAAATCAGTTTGTAGTAAAGTATATTTAAAAATTAGTTTTATCAGAATAACTACACCGCCATGTTCATTCTTTGCATATTTGTAAAATTAATTATAGTTAGGAACATTAAAATGTTGATTGTTTTTAAGCCATGTTTCATATTAAACAAATATTAATATTATTTTCTGTCAAGAATTTAATAAGTAAAGGTTTTTTGTTTTTAACACTGAATGTTGTGAAGAGCGATTCTTAACTGTGAAATACGAAAGGATCTGGGTTCCATTTATGATAAATTTTAAAAAATCCTTGATTGTTGTTGTAGAAATTAATGTGAGAGTTATCAACCTTATTAGTCAATTCTACTTATATACAAACAACTGCCTTGGATAAGTCACTATTTTAAAGTGGTGTGTGACTTATTTAAATTTGAAGATTTATTTACACCAGACTTTCTTTTTTGTAAATCTGGTTATGGATATTTTAGTTCAGGAAAATGTTATACATTTAGAGTATTTAACAACAGAGAAGTGTTGCCCTGTCAAATTAGTTATATTAACTTTGTTCACTTATTGGAATCGAGTAATCTAGTTGTTTTGATTAACACTTGTTAGTCTCTTATCTAAAATCAACTATTTTATTTAAAATATTTCTTCATTTACTATTTTATAATATATTATAAAATTGACTGTACAAATTAGACAGTGACGAGTAATCTATACAGTCAATATTATTGATAAGAAAATGATTTTTTTTTACCTGATAACAACAGACTAAACAAACTGTCCTACAGTTTGGCGGACTTAAAGACTGTAACATATATAATTTAAGTTAAAATAAAGTAAAAAAAAAAACAAAAATAGTAGTGTCTTAATCAGTGACTAACGATTGAAATATGGATATCGATTCCATATTATTTACATTTTATGCATGACAAGTTTAGAAACAAACGTTTTGTTGACGTATACTTAAACGTTTAGTTATACTGTTTACAACATTTTTCAGATGAACTTATTTACTCTTTACATTCACCTAAAAATATAAAAATTACCTAAAAACATTCAGGGTGATCCACTTTATAATCGGTATAAATCTTATGACCAGCCATTACCTGTTACTATAGGTACAGGATCTGCCAATCTCCTTTGATAGACAATTAACATCTTTTTTATAAAAGTTCTCGTTTTGTATTCGAATGTTTTTTTTTAGAAACTTTTAAAGTAAGTAGATTTTATTATATCTAGAATGGGAAATAAAAAGAAAACCTGTTACGATGTTATGTTCTAAACTCTGAGTTCATAGACCATTATATTATCCATGTCCGGATTAAAAGTACTTGTCATATAAACGAAAACAAAATAGTGTTATTGTAATCCTAGCTATTGGGTCTAGAGTCTAGTGTTGAGTGTGACTAGGTTAGTTACGGTTAGTTTAGTTTACAATTTAGATTGTCATTTTGTTTGTCATACGTTGTCATTTGTAATAAAATTGTATCATCTAAGTTTTGAATAGAGATAAATCAATGATTTAATAATCATTGTTTAGTTCTATAGGAATTTTGTTGATATGTGTGTAACATTATTAGTTTAACTTGTCGCAGCAACAGGGGAGCGTTTGTTTTCAATTCGGAAGTTGAAAATTGGAGACTGGAGTGCATGGAGACTCCAGTAATACTTTTCAATGTGTTAGCTTCAACGTCGTACTATTGGGGGTAAGTAAAAATATATATGAAGTTAAAACGTATGTTGTATCACCCATGAATTCGTACAATGATCTGATCACTTAAGTAAACAAAAGTTAGTGTGTGCATATTGGTGGGTGGTAGGTGGGTTCTATACTTATTATTCTGGCTCTGATGATAACATTTAATTAACCTATACGTTTAGAGTAAATAATATAAACTTTTTAAGTATTTTTATTCATAATCTAAGGATTTGGTTGGCATTTTTATGAACATAATTCTGCATTGAAAACTAGACTATGTCATGAACTAAACCAGTTTTTTTAAGTTCCTTCAAAGATTTGCTGTACTGTGCCTAGGACCACAATTTTGTATATTTATAAATAGATATAAATTAGAACTAAATAATAATTAGAATATAAATTAGAACTAGATATAGGTAAGGTAGCTGTAGTTGTTTAGTAGAAAAATGTGAAGGTGTGTATGCAAAGAAAAGTAGAAAAGAATGGATCTCATAAAAACAAAGAAGGATGTGGATATTGTTTGGATGTATTGAAGAAAGAAAATTAGTTTCTTTTTATGTAATAGTGTGCAAATGAGCAGACATATATTGCCTGATGGTAAGAGATTATGGCCGCCCGTGGACATGTGTGATGAAGAATGTTTTTAATTATAGCACTACAAAGTACATATTGTATATTCATACCCTCAGTACTATAATCCCATAGTATTCAGTTATTGAATGTAGAAATATATCTGAAAATAGAAATGTATGTAAAGAATGTTCAGCAGGTCATCAGACCTTCTTATCTGCTCAAAGCTGGCAGCTCATGGCGAATAGTTGCGGTGAACCTTGACTGAGGCCTATGTTCTTTAGGAGTTTGGGTCTTTTCTATATACAATATGTACATATTTACAAAAATTAAGTATTATTATCTAGTTGTCTAGTACCCATAACACAAGCTCTGCTTAGCTTGCTCTAGTAATGTTCAAAATATTTATTTATAATTCAGATATACTTGGATGAATGATGAATTAAAAACTTTATGTCACACTCTACTAGAGAACCAAAATTTCTAGAGAAAAAGAAGAAGTTTAAGCCCACTACTACCATTACTAATAACTGTTGATAAAATTTATATAGCTTGTGTCACTCGGGCCTTTGTTGCGAAACTATTGAAACCTCATTAATTAACATCGGTTCAGTAAGTTAGGTGCAACATATATAAACTGCCAAAACTATTGCTCTTATTTTTGGCTTGCCGTAATCAGGGAAAAATAAAACCTTAGCATTTTCTACTGAAATGCTTCTGAAAATTTTGCCTTCTTGATTCAATTCACATTATTTATTTTGTTACCACACTTAATGTACTTCGAAAACATTTTTGTAGATTACTTTTTGGCTCCAGAAATCCTTAAAGTTGTTTTTTCAATTTTGATGTACCCAGTGTCACTCTCACGACTTAGTCAAATTTATTGACACCACTCACATAAAAATACGACTCGCCGTTTAGGTTCTTGGGCATGTCAACAAACATAACCCTCTTTCTTTCACAGTTGGATAGAAATAGTGTGACAGTCAATGAAATATATGTTTCATTAAATATAGATACAAAATATTTAAGAAAATTGTGGAAATGTGGAGCTTAGATAATTAGTAATCTAAGCGTGGGAGTAATAAATTTGGAATAGTTAAAGTTTGTACGGTAGAGGAACGCAGAAAGCAAAAATAAAAGGTATTAGGGTTGAATTTCGACCACTGGGCGATTGCCCCCATGTGGGTCATGTTGGTTTAGTGATTTGTGATCCTGACTGCTAAGTCAGAGGCCACAGACTCGATTCTCATCTGGGAATATTTCATGTTATAGTATAGTAACTAGTATGGTAATCATTAGCAATATTATCGAAAACAATATTTCATATATTAATTAATATTAATATAATAAACTCACAATGTCACACACGACTATCTGGCTCCAAACTAGGCTAAAGCCAGTACTGTGGTAACCGAACTGCTGATAAACATACTTATTTATATATTTCTAAATGCATGCACCCAGGAAACGATATACAAATCAGTTTTCCTCGATTTTCCGCGGGCCGAACTGACAAGCTTCCAAAATAGCTTCACATCGCTCCAGAAATTGTCGAAGAATTGTCTTTTGTACCTATTCTTACATTATTTTCTTTTCCTCACAATGAGTTTTTTTAGTTCCCTCTTATTTACCTTATTAAAAGTCCTTTCTCGATTGCACAACATCATCTGTACCAAGCTGATTCTTTCTTTGGTTAGCTTCATTGGCCAACTCGTCCGACCACGTCATTTTCTTCTCATGTACTTCTCTGCTGACATTCTTATCCCACCATTCCGGTCTAACCTTTCTACCTTTCGTTCTTCTTAACAACCTTACATACTTCTGTGGCCGACTGCATCACACAGGCCTCGGCGATCACTCTTTAGATTCTTCTATAATTCTTCAATATCATCCTCATATTAAGATGGGTGGATAGAAAAATCCTTGTTTGTACACTGTTTTACATATTTTCAAGAGAGTACATAAGATGACAAATACACTTTCCGGTTTCAATGGAAATTCAGGTTTATTTAATACACTTTCGAGTTTCTCTTTAACCTTTTTTTCAAATTCTTTTTTACTCTCCACGTTCAACACTTCTACTTTTATTCTTTGAAGTTCAGTTAGGCACAGTAACCCGATGTCGCCAACGCCTGAACAAACCATGTATCCTGCATACAACGAGAAAATGTTAGGTCCCGACGTTGATGCCGCGAAATACTCTTGCGTCAGTTATTTCACTTTTTAATCTTGCATCCACAATAATCAAGTCTGTTAACGTTCTTTCGTCCTGTCCTGTGTGAATCTCTTAGTGCGTAAATGCTGTATTGCTCACAAACAGATTATCTTGCAATAATTTTTCACCATTATCATTCGCTATTTTATCCAAACATACCTAAATTAGATTCATACCCGTCACGTTTGACACCAACCCATGCATTAAAATCTCCAACAAGGCAACCCGTCCATTCTCTTCTGTTCTTGAGACTAGTTCATTCAACTTATCCCAAACTTATCCCGCTCGTCGACTGGCTTTGATGATTATAATCAACGTCTGAGTCAAAAGATGTCCAGTGGTGAAGGTAGACCCTCGCCACACAAGCACCATCTAGAACAAATCACTTCTGTTTTTCTATTCCCTATCAACCTGGTCCTTTGGCATTCAAGCATTCTTATATTAGCGAGAAGTGCTCTGAACAATTGCTCCGACTAATACCTTTTACCGCTTCTGGATTACAACTGTTGTGTCAAAACCGGCACCGCGCAATATAATGCTAATACTTTAAATCACTTACATCACACTGGAGAGAGAGCTTTTAATAGCACACTGACATGGTCTGTCCCCCAATCAGACTCGCTGAAATAATCTTACCAACAAAATGAACGTGGCAACATGTTTCGACAATGGTGGTCCTCAACTCTTATGTCCTTCAAGATCTATTCCTAAAACTATCTTCACTAGATTTTGCTCTATACATCACATGTTCATATCAGGATAAGTAGATGCTTCTCAAATTTTCATCAACCGGTGCTACTTTGAGACTTTCTTTGCTGTGTTCATTCCTCTTTTTGTCTGTTAGAAAAAGATTACATTCATTTATTACTACACAACAAGCATTTTTATACACTTAATTTAATTAATGAAACCACTAAATATTACAAGTAATGAAAAATAAGTAGTATAAAGTACCTTTTGTTGCGTTACAAGTTCCATAGCGACTATTGACGACACTTTGAACTTCTATAGCATTTATATTCAAAACTAGTTTCAAGGCTATATCCCGGTTATTGTTATTAAATGATATCTGAATTAGATAAGCTTCGTTAAATAAATACTGTCTCAAACTAGTTGGAGACAATTTCCTACTCAGTAGATATTAATATGGTTAATAAATAGACGTATATAACATGATTCTGTTATAATGTAAATACGTAATACGTTTTATGGTGTATAAAATAGAAAAACTTTTCGCAGATGTTGATATGGAGCGCTATCCCTTGAAGTCTGCTGCTCCAAAAATGGGCTCAACTTATCAGTCTGTTTACAAAAAGGTAAGTAAAATATTGATATTAACTAATTTGATAACACGAACTCTTGGAAATCTGATGTTTATTATTTCCATTGAAGTGTTTCGCCGCGTGAGTGAATTTAACGGGAGACCTCCTAATTATTTGGGGGAGGCAATTAAATGCCAGGAATGCACTAGTGACACCTTTTTTTTTCGCCGTGCGTAAATCCCCTCTGATACCACCTCCTGGCGGCATGTCGGACTAGAAACAGCTAAAACCGCACGCCGTCTCTGGTACTAGTAGCCGGGGAACCAGGTACACACTAGAAAGGAAAACCCTTGAACCCCGATGTATCTCGGGCCACCTACGGTTTCTAGATGGCCCCCTGTGTGGAAACACAGGAGGGGGCCATGTACGTTGACCTAGGTACGTTCGGGATATCATATCCCTGTTTGGCCAAAACTTCAAATTAGTTAAGATAAAAGTAAAAATTTTGCCATCACTAAAAGTTACGAGAACATAATTAGCATTAATTATTATTATTATAATTAGGAATAAATTCTTCCATTGTCGACTAGACTAGGGAACTGAACTTCTAGAATGAATTTTATGGCTTTGTTTGTATAGTTTAATGTTTGTTTGATTTCAATCACTTCATAAATAAACAATTATATCAGTTAGAAAAGTTACCACTAAAAATGACCTTTACACATACGGAGCCGCAGACAAAAGCTAATAGTATATTTGGTTTCACACAAAAAAACCACGCTTAGAAAAGTCAGTTACATACAAACAAACATGTAGGCAAAGCTAAAGTGGCAGTGGGCTGGCCACATTTGCCGAAGAACAGATAACCGTTGGGGTAAACGAGGTCTTGAGTGGAGACCGCGTCTCGTAGGCTGATGATGAAAGCTATATGACAAGAGAACCTAATAAACCGTGAGTAATTTTTGAAGTGATTTATATACTTGTGCGAAGCTCTTCAAACACAAACCAACTCAATTTTTTTATAGATAGTTAATAATCTGTTACTCTCAAATCCCAATTCACTATAACATACAATCATGCATTCCCTGACCCCTAAATTGACTCAACTTGGTTGGGCCCGTCGCGAGGTTCGCACGAGTTATAGAACATTTACTGTCTCAGGGTCGCATCAGCTTGTTGTACGAAAATATAGATTACTAGTTTATGCCCGTGGCTCCGCCCGCGTATTGTCGGTAATCGCGGCATATAGTAGCTATGTGTTATTCTGATGTATCAGCTATATTACTGTAAAGTTTCATCCAAAATCCATTGAGTAGTTTTTACGTGAAAGAGTAACAAACATCTATCCATACAAACTTTCGCGTATATAATATTAATAGGATAATTAAATGTACAATCATCATCATCAGCCTACCGCTTCTGGACATGAAATGTAACATCTCAGTCTACAAAGAAAACTGAAAGATTTCGGAGTGGGGTTGAGATTATCCTATACTTCAGCTATTAACTGTGGTCATAATCTGCCGAAATACACAATGCGTTACCATAAAGCCAAACCACATCGACTTTTTTAACGAAGTTACCGCTGCTTCACGCTGGTAATCAAAATTTTAGACTTTGACTTTACTGTAGCCAACTAACTACACGTATATTTTGATATACCTGTATTGGAGCATGAGATTTTTATCCACCTAACCATCTGTTATTACATATACATAACACTGAAGTTGTCAGGTTAATAATTTGAAAGATATCCATTATGTGAAGTGTATTATTACCGTCGAGTATATTTACATTAATATACTTATAATATTAACCTTTAAAATACCATTAGCAATAACATGATAGTATTACCAATAACAACGTGTTTTCACTACGAAGGAATATTAGACTAACGTATTTCGTCAGGGTCTTCGAATAGCAAGTATTTAGATGAGTATACCTCAGTAGACAAATAAATATCAGGCATAATCATGTTGCTGAAGTGCACGTAGTCACATCAAATACGTGGGCTGTTCCAAAAATGGTAAGTGAAATAAAAAAATAGAACATAAAAAAAGTTTATTTCCAGCTTTTCAAAATATCCCCCTAAAATCCCAATGCACTTGTGCATTCGGGTGAATCAGCTTCAAAAGATTTTAAAAACGTGTCTTGCGGGCGGTCAAAAAATAACTGCTGAAATTCTTCGACGGGCTCGTCTGCGCTAAGTGCTAAATTTTCGCCCGCGGATCTAAATCTACAATAATCTATTATGTGCGGATGCGTGAGGGTGGCGCGTTGTCTTTGAAAAAACGCCATTGGCGCTCGCTATACAACTCCCCGAAAGCTTGAGGAGACGAACTTCGCTATACCATTGTTAGTGACTGTTCTACGGTCTTCTAGCTAAATTACTGCTACTAGTATACTGCGACGAAAAAAAACCGCTATCAATTTTTTTATTAACGCTCCGACTTCGAACAGCTTTTGTGGGCAAATCGTCCTCTTCAAACATTCATTGAGTGGTTTGCTGCTTCGTGAGAGGATCATAGCCATATATCCATGATTCGTCAGTTGGAAGAATGTAGGGATACGTATTGCGAAGTTTACCAATCAACACGACGGCATTTTTGCTCATCGGTGAGAAAATGAGGTATCCATCACGAAGCAAGCTTCCTAACTTTTAGGTGTTAAGAAATGTGATAACTGTTTGTGATCCAAAGTTTATTCCTGCCAATACCCTGATGTTTTTTTCATGAGTTACTGCGGTTGGTGGTCGGCCGGGTCTGGGGTTATCGTTTAAGTTCTCTCGACCTCGTTTTAATTCAAGAGACCAATGGGCAATTGTTGCTTAGGCGCGAACCGACTCAACAAAAGCAGCTTTTAATTTTCTTGAGATTACTTGCACTCTCGTTTATGATCATAGAAAATCATACCATGAAAAGCTTTCTGCGAGACGTCCATTGTTGCAAACAAAAGAAAAGAAAACACAGAAACAGATAATCTTTAAACATATTAAAAAAAAAACTTCATATAAGTGGTCAGTGATTTTCACAAAGGAGGTTTGCGTTGAAATTAGCCGTAAATCCTAAATAGTTTTATGAAAGAAGAGATTGTATTTATTCTGTGGCTATCAATTTGCGGAACAACCTAGGTAAAGTACGGACTTTTTTCTTTTGTACTCATACTTTCAAAATTACTCATTATGTATTAGTCACATATATTAGTTACTAAAACTTAATATTTTACTTATTACGTTCCAATAATGTACAGAATGTACATGCATATGGGGTAGTCATGCATATTATGGAGAATACAGGTCAAGATAACTTTCAAATGGCTTTCTCTCAGAACTGGTAAATCTTAGGGAAAAAAGGAGGAATACCATTTAGTAGATATACAATTTTGTCTCAGCTATTTTTATTGTGAAACTAACCAAACGACCAAAAAAAAAAAAATAAAACTATTGTTGCGACCTTCAGAAAAATCATTTTTGCATACAAGGCATCAATGGGGACTTTTCAGGATTTCATTAGGATGGTAACCCTTACGTAGCTGTAAATTTTCAGTTTGTTGGGCATTAATGCAAGTCTATTATGACCGGACTATATTTTCATCAACAGCCTAAAATTGTCGTCTGCTGGACTCTTGCCCCTCCTTGGTCCTGTTATGCCATACAATACCACAATATCTATGTAAATATAGTTGGCCTGTAAGAAATTGCTTTAAAAATATGTCAACCTTGTATGTTCCTTGTTAAATGTATATTGGTGTACAGTATTGTTTACTATCATGATGTCTATTCTAAAACTGACCGTTCAATGATAGAAATATTCTTGATCAAATAATAACCCCAAACGAAACGCACGAACAGATACAAACACATTTTCGTACTTAATTGCTCTACCGACCCACCCTCTCGTCACATGGAAGCACAGTACTTACTTCACATATGTTTGAGGTTTACTTGAATTTTAGTAATACTGTTTTTACCGATTATAAACAATTAGTTAGGTTTTAGTATATATTTAAAATAAAAGGAAATTAAATTATCTACATTTCTATTGGGGGTATCATTAATACATTCGCACTTAAGTAAAAATGATCTACTAAATGCAACTAGCGTACTGTCTAGGAACTATTATGCTTAGTTAAAATGGTCTCAGTCATCAGAAACGCAAAATGTATCTTTGGTAGTAAATGGTGCTCGCCATCCCTACCCGCAATATTGATTTTTGGCCCCGCGTGCCGACCGTGTCGTTCAGCGCTCAGTTGAAAAGCCTCCGGCCGTATTGCCACATACTACAGCGACGTAGTAGTAACGCGATATAAGTATACCCCATTCCAAACAGAAAATAACTTCGAGTGTCATTTCAGCAGATTATTTGTGATGAAACATTATCCGTGAGTAAACTCAACTACCTTTATTTTTGTAACTAAGAAAAAAATGTTTCCCATGCAACGTTACTACTCTTTGTTGGAAGCCAAAGGCTCGCTATCATTTTTTTCTGTGTATATTTTGGTCTTTATTCTTAAAATAATCTGTAAATAATTTATTATATATGTGCATTTAGTGCGATCGTTATAGTGTGTTTTAAAAGCCAAGGAGTCTATAATAAATCGAAAAATACTACCTTAAATCAAACAAAAAGGAAACAATAATTTTGTTCGCTTAAACATATATGAAGAAAATGTTTGTTGTTAATTTAATAATAATAAACTAGCTGTTACCCGCGAAGATATACATAGATACATAGGTATCTACGAATAATTTTTCAATGTTTTTAAACGTTAACTATTCCTAAAGATAAAGTTCTTATTAATGGGATATTGTTTGAAAATAAGTAAATATTATTTTTAATCCATGGCCCATTAAGGGTGGCATTTCCGAAATTCTTTTCTTCTTAGTGCTTACTTACGTTATATTAAGTACCTACATACAAAATTTTAGAATTCTAGGTTCAGCGGTTTAGGCTGTGCGGATGATCTCTGGGTAATACATATATACCCAGAGATATACCAATATCGTGCGTGCGTGCGTGCGTGCGGGCGGGCTTCGGGCGTGCGGGCTTCGTGCGGGCATGCGTGTGTGCGTGCATGCGTGTGTGCGTGCATGCGTGTGTGCGTGCATGCGTGTGTGCGTGCATGCGTGTGTGCGTGCATGCGTGTGTGTGTGTTGTGTTGTGTTGTGTTGTGTTGTGTTGTCTTGTGTTCTCATGTTTGATCCACACCAAACACCATAAAGTTAAGGATAAATAAAAATATTCACAAATAGTATGAAGTAATACGATAATTTAAAAAATTGAGATGTGTAATATCGAAATAACCATCTCAATTTTTTAAATTATCGTATTGTATTACTTTGCGGTATATATATATACCGCCAGCTTGCTGGGCCGAGTGCTCACTACGGGCTGGAGCGCCTCCACGGTGACGAAACCAGCACGTGGAGCCTCCAGCCGCGACGACCACCGAACCATCGTGGCTCGACGGGCGGCTTCATGCCACTCGCGTACCTCTTCGGGCGGAGGACGAGTGCCACACTCCGCCCGGAATTCAGCCACCCGTCGATAAACTTCGGCGAGCATTTCCACCTCCAAATCTCACGGGGGTGATCCGGTCAAGGTGCACGCCGCCTCGGTCGACACCGTGCGATATCCGCGTATGTCTCTGACCGCCAATACCCTCCGAGGCCGCCAGACGCGTGGCTTATTCTGGGCGGTCAGAGCCGACACCCACATCGGTGCGCCGTACAGCGCTATCAACCAGACGACCCCCGTGAAGAGGCTTCTCGTTGCGACACTGGCTCCACCCAGATTGGGCAAGTGTCGCCGTAGGGCGGAGGTAGTGTCGACCAGCTTAGGAGCAAGCCGTCGGAAGCGCTCGTTGAGGAGCCACCTACCGTTGAGGATCAGGCCCAGATACTTCATCTGGGCCCGAACCGGCACGAGGACCGAGTTGACCACTATGGAGGCTCCGGCGGGCGGCCCACGACGAGGCCCATGAAAAAACAGAGCCTCTGTCTTGTTCAGGGCCACCCGTAAGCTCAGCGCCTCGATGTGCCCGACCACCAGAGAGACACCCCTGGTGGCCAGGCACGCCGTCTCCTGGAAGTTCGCCCTCCGGGCTGTGACCAACGTGTCATCGGCGTAACAAATTACGCTCAGCCCGGGGGGGAGACGCTCTCTGAGGACCCAGTCGTACCCCACGTTCCACAGGAGTGGTCCAAGGACAGACCCCTGCGGAACGCCGCACGACATGGGTCGCCGTCTCAAGGCGACCTCTCGGTCCTCGTACATGACGGTACGCTCCTGCAGATAGCTTGCCACCAGCCGCCTCAGGTATTCTGGCACCCCGTGGTACTGGAGTGCTTCCCAGATGCAGCTGAATGGCAGACTATTAAAGGCATTGGCGATGTCCAGAGACACCGCAAACACCACGCCGCCACAGCTCACCGCCTCTTCGGTCACGGCCTCCAAGCGCATAACGGCATCGACCGTCGAACGCCCCTCTCGGAACCCGAATTGGGCGTCTGACAGGTCGGGGCCCACCTCGCTGAGGTGCTGGACGATGCGGGTAGAGAGCACCCTCTCGAACAACTTGCCCGCCTCTTCCAGTATACGTACTTAAAAGTAAAACAAATAGGAATTAAATAAAAGTAAGAAAATAAACATTCCACTTTCTCACGTAGATTGCTGTATTACTGCTAGGAGCGCAACGATATTTTTTTAATAATTAAAGTTACAAATTAGGTTCGAAATTACTGCCTCTGTTGCGAATGCATACACGGCATCTTTTTCTAATTTCTACAGTCGTCGTCCTCGGTCCTATTTCTGCTTACATAATTTCAAAGGCGGTACTTCAGTCGCATACACAATTTCTTTTGCACGCCCCCAGATTTAAAAATTCAGAGCGGTCAGGTCTGGTGACCGTGCAGGCCAAGGAATTGGGCCGCCTCTTCCGATCCATGAATTTGGAAAACAGTTGTTCAAATGTTTTCGTACGTCTCGCTGGTAATGTGCTGGACAGCCAACATATTTTGGAAAATAATTGGTTTTCCGTCTAATACTGGTAATACCTATTCAGGTAAATCGTCGAGTGAAAAATTCTAATAATTTTCTCCGGTCAGGCGTTCTGGTAAGAAATGTGGCCCGATCAGGTGTCTTCCAATAATCCCCGACCAAACGTTTACACTAAACTTAGTTTGAAAGGAACTTTGTTTTTGTTTGCGGGGATATTGTCGTTTTTGCGCCCAATGGTGAAGGTTGTGGAAATTCACAATTCCCTCGTGTTTAAAATTAGATTCATCAGTCCACAAAATTCTTTTTAGAAAATTTGTATCATCTACGTCCGTATGCATCATAAATCGGCAAAAATCCAGTCGTCTTCTGTGATCATCATCTTTGAGACCTAGGACAATCGCTTAAAAAGCGATATTTTTGTTTACTTCTGTAAACCGACGTAAGAAAAAGAATGAATATTTTTCATGCGTAAGAAAGAGACAGGCAGTTTACCTGCTTACCATAGTTCAATCAAAAGGGTTCGTTGTTAGAGTGCATGTAGCCACCGAGACCCTTGAGCCTCTACAGTTGCGTAGAGATATCGCCTCCTTAGCAGTCCTCTATCGCCTTTACCATGGTGAGTGTTCTGAAGAGCTCTTCCAATTGATCCCCCCCTCTCCTTTCCTCTATAGAACAACACGTGCCGGCCTTAGAAGTCACCGCTTTAAAGTGGAAGATATACATTCTCGTACTCATCGCTTCGGTGATTCCTTCCTGTGCCGAGCGGTCAAAACCTGAAACTCACTACCAGCGCACGTGTTTCCTTCCCACTATGATCCCGGGTCCTTTAAGCGGAGCGTGAAAAAGCATCTCACCAGGCCGCCATAGTGTGGGTCACCATGCTGCATTGTTCTTTTTCGCTTTGAGGATGGTGACCACCACTCTTGGATTCTGCTCATGCTTTCCATCAGGCAGGGCAGAGTCATTTTGGCAGCTTAAATATAAAAAAAAATGTTCGTTTCTGCTTTGATTTTGACGACATTATTAATCATTTCAAAGCCATGTATATCCCTGGAAAGGGTATTAAGTTGAGATTATTTTAAATCAAATGAAGTTCAAAAAAGCTTTTACTTTTTTAAAATTTAATTTTGAATTTGAAATTTTTCATACTCATATTTCATAATTATTTCATTTTTAAGAGTTTGGGTGGGTGTGGGGTGATATTTTTACATCTAGTGCTTTGAATTTATGTTTTGGTTTGGAATAATAATAGATCAGAGAACGCAATAAAAGATGATTTGGTGTAAATAGGACAACAGACTAAAAATTTACAACGTTTTAAAGGTGATGGTTCCGGTAATTTTTAAAAACAAACAAAAGAAATCGTATCTCGAATACAGTGACACATAGAAAATTGGGTCTATGGGTGAAATTTAGTACACGGCCTCACCAATCCCCAAAATTTTTTGTCGGTCCATGCGCCAAACACCCTATATTCACACAACCTTATAATATTCTCCAATGCATATTAAGTAGAACTGTTTGGATAAGAATCTCCCTCCATTACTCCAACGGACGACATTTTATAATATCTGGCTGGCTCGATCATATTCAATAATAATTCCCAAACTAAACATTGTTAATAATATTAAACATTGTTTAACATAATTATTCTAATGATTATTAACATACAATTAATATTTGATAATACAGGATTGTGTAGCACATGGAAGTACCATTGTATAACTTACGCCGCTGCCTGGTTTCCATAATGTCAAGCTGTCTAGAGCCCTCACTTGTCTGTTTTCGTAGCAGGTCCAACATGGAGAAGACCAACTATTCCCTGAAAGTTTTGAATTCTTCCGCAACCTTGGCAACTGTATCTTTGGCAGGACCAACACTTTGGATTTGTGCCTCAAGATCAGACATCCTCTTTGCAAAAGTCTCCTCCAGGATCTTCAGCTCCGTCAATGTATCATCGACTTGTAACATCCTCTATGATTACTTTATACAAATTACTTAAATTGTCAATCACTGTAAAGAGATGTATTGGCAGGTAGTGTGTATTTAGTGGATTATTAAATGTTCATCAAATGTGAACACCAACACTTGAATCGTATTTAGTTGTCCTAATATACAAAATAAGACATAAAGCATCATAAATATATTTAAAATAAAATTTCTAGATTTACAAAACCTCTTCAGTTTTCAACACGTACCGCCGAATAAAAAAGTTATTCAAGGAGTTCGATGTATTGTGGCGACTTCACAGGCGATGTGGCGATGACAACGCAATCTACCGAAGAAACATCGAACGACGGAGCAACGAAGAAAACTAAGAAACTACCAAAACCCAAAGTGAAAGATCTGGTTCTTCAACACGAGAACCGTATCACTGAGGCCGAAACTCAGATTGCCGACGTGAGGAAGGCATAAGAAACCTCAAAGTTGGAGACGGAGCGGTGTCTGCGGGGGTTCAAAGTACCGCCGTTTGATAGATCATCTTCGTGGTCAGCCTATAAAATCCAGTGTGAGGCTGTTATATCAAGATATAGTGACGCTCACCTGGAACACGTGTTTCGTGCGCTGCTGAATAATCGTGTCCAACGCATCGGTGAAATCTTGCAATAATGGTCAAAGACCGCTATAGATATTGACAACCCTACATTGGTAACCCCGACGTTGACAACCCTACATTAGGTATTGGTAACAATCACTATTTTATAGAAATAGTGCAGTGAAAGTGACTTAGTGAAAAGGATCGGAATTACGTGATAGGAAACCAACTAAAACTCGCGTTGTTAGACTATGCTGTTAAGTTGTCATTCCACAAATGTCATGTGCGATAACTTGAAGTATCGCTCTTGTTTATTATTGTTACCTACGTTACAATATGATGACAACATTTTGGTCCTGTTAGTTGTATTTGTACGGTTTACAGTTTAAGATCAAACAAATATGGAATCGTGCGTACATATATTGAACAATTCCTTTTCCTGGGAAAAGCTCAACGGTATTGCAGATAATCAAAATAAGAAGTAATCTTTCTATTGTAAATTTATATAGTTGCTTTACTCGTAGGGTCCAAACGCCAGTAATGGCAGAGGATTGCACTCGCCAACTGAAGATGACTTGGTAGACATCACGGCGGGGCTACAGCAAGACGCTGGGGGTGCCAGTGCAAATACAACTCCTACCAATCACGGCACTTTTCAACTCTACGAGCATAGTCAGCGGAATTCCAACGCAAGCGCGAATTGTGAGTATCTATGCTAGCTTTATACCATAATAACGTGTCCAAAAATATAATATCTTTTATATATTGGCACTTAGACCTTACTGTATGTTTCAATGCCGTGTTTATTTCGGAATGGTCTACATGTAACGTGGTGGATAGTGAATTAATCAAGATGTGCAAAGAAGCGACGTATGCAATGCCATTCTCATCAGGGAAAATTAGTAAAGACGTTCGTCGTCAGACGTTATATAGTTAAACAAAAATCGACGAAGATGTCTAAGGATTTGCCAACTGTTATCAGGACAATGGTAGTTACAACAATTTCTGCAATAACGTTCGGTACTGCTATGTTCAATAAAAAATTAACAGTGTTTTCTGTTTTTAAGCGTACGTCGCTCAATACTTCAATACATCTATTGGTAAGCATTCTAAATGAACCTACACTATGCGATACATTATTTGCTTGTGACTTGCCATGTTAGTGAGTAAAATAAATATAGTAGCTGGTTACACTTACATGCATAAATTAAATCTGTTCTGCCAGTTGCTCTGTTACTAGTTAGATCAAAGTGGCATGCACATAATTACTAATTGGGCTTTTTTTTTGGCAACCTTCATGAGGTCTACACGATACTTGTTGTGTCCGCTTATTTTAATACTGGTTCCATATTATGCATAATATATTCATACTTACCGGTTATGTCTCTAGGCGAGATATAGGTCACCATTAACTTTTCCATAACATTTTTTACGAAATAATGCTATTTCTTTATTAAGATTAGTAAATAATTGTAAAGTTTTAGCATGCGCAGTGTGGCTCACACTAAATATTTTACATTTGAGTGAGTGCGTAACGTGCGTGTGTAACTTGTGTAGGCATACGTAGTAAAATCGTAACAGACCTACGTCTATACAGTATAGATGTTGAAGTAAACTAATAAAGGGGATCTATTTTTGAATTTATGTATATTCGTCTGTCTCTGTTTGCCTGTGTCTTTGTGCACGCTTATCTCGGGATTGCGGTATTCTCTAATATATTGTGGTGAACTTCACTAAAGAGAGAACAGCATCCTGTACCGCTAGCAATGTATGATGGCTGTTAACAACTTTATATCGCAAAGTTCTAAATATCTGAGAATTCTCACTTTTATTACCGATGATGTTGAATAATCCAAATAAATACTACAGTAATCCCTACCATGAGGTACTCAAGGCGGTACAACAGTACCATACAGCCTGCTATTGTCCTTTAGTGCTAGTTTTATTTCAAGAGGTTAACAAATAATAAGTTTTATCAATTTAAAGACTTACGTCAAAAAAGTGACTGCTGTTTGTTGGTTATATCGAGTTATCTTCTCATCTATGCGCAAGGTAAATGGAGCTCTCTCTTTATTTTTATTCATATACATATGTTATAAATTTACTAAAATTTTAATTAATGTATTTAACTTATTAGAAACATCGTTATTTTATCTAAATGTAAAATATATGGTAACGTGGCCTATATTGTTGATTAATTAATGTTCAATATTTTAAAAATTATTATATTTCTTTAATTTACATGGTTCCACGTCGATAAAGCTACACGCATTATTTATCAAAATTAACTTAACGTATATAACTCAGGAAGTGTTTAACTTTCTATCAGGACAGACAAACATTTCCTTGATGACATTAAAAGTCTGACTGTCACCTCTTCAATATTAAACTGCTGTTCGAAGTCCCGAGAAAGCACGTAGTTTAGTTTTTATCTCCCTTTAAAGGGGTGGTGTCTGAGAGGTGACAGTTTGAAGGGGAACCAATAACCTCTAGAGCGATTTCAATTAAATTTGGTACTGAGGTACTTTGAGTTGTAGAGAACATTTTATCCCCAAAATCTTGCCTTAAGTATTGTTATTGCATATCTACATTCCAAAATCAGACTAACAAAATAATGACAGCTGTCAATCGGTGTGTTGTGATCCAATTACTTAGGAATTTGCGTACGTAATTATATTGTCAATATCGAGACAATCAAATAGAAGCTATGTTCATAAACTTGGTACTTCACGCATTATAGTGGCACATGTACTTTGATGGTTATTCAGATTGTGACAGTTTTTATCCTTTCATGTAATTATTGTTCTTATCTAAAAAACTTTTTTAATAATTTCTATAGATTATATCGACGTTGTATGTCATCACACGACTACAGCTAGATAACAAAGTGTCCGTTGCGCACATTATATACGTTGATTAGATAAAGTAAATTTGCCCAGTATAACTTTGCTGTTCAATGTAAAAATTAGTTGCTTAATCAAATGGCGATGGTACCAACGGAAATGGATAGCGAGGACTTATTGGAACCTCTTGTTCCCCAGGGCCATGTAAGTAGGTAAATTTGTTTGAACGTTTTGCTTTGTACGTTTATTTCGTACATTACTTGGTGATAAAGGGCTCCTATGCAATGTTGTCTTCCGCGATTTTTGTTACTGCCGTATTACGCTGACTGTTATTGTCGATACCTTTACATGTTTTAAGTTATGAGGCTTAAAATCTGCCCGTTATATTAATATAAGCGTCTAAACTATTTCTTTATTTAATGTGCAGACCTGTGTGTAGCAGGTGTATTATTGAAGCAAGTGAGAATTATTGTTCAAGTTGTACAAGGCTGTTCAAGTATATATAGTGTAACACACNTAACTCACTTAATTACCCATTAGGCCTTTAAGTAAAGGTTGACAAATTAACATACACATACGTCTATTACTGTCATTTATCAAATGTGATTAACGCAAAAGTGGTTAAAGGTCTTGATTGACTGCGGTTGGTAATGTCTGAACTGTCAATCATAGTTGACAAGTGTCTGTCAAATTGGTAACTAAGCGACATTGATAGGTATTTAAATTTTTTAAAGTAACACACACACACACACACACACACAAACACACACACTCATAACTACACACATATACATCGCTACGTCCTAAAATATAATATCTTCCTATTAGGGGGCTTAAATAATAAGTTGGTGTGAAATATATTCACTTAATTTAATTCTTTGCATGTTATTCTCGTTGCCTTTTGTTTATTTAACGGTTTACTGTATGGAGTGAAATCTCTCGACCTTGTATTAAAAGCAACATTCTTTTATTTATTGTCTAGAACATTGGTTAAGCCGACGACACGTGACCAATGTTGCTGTCGTCATTACTCGTCCCATTATCATTTCAGTGCTGCCTTAAGATTCTTGTTATAAACTACTAAAAAGTTAGAAAGTATAAAGATTATTTGAGACATGTAATGAAAAACTTATTTAGTATTCCTGACTTATTATGTTAATTTAGGTCCATCATTGCTTACTACCAACCGGTTCATATACAGCATACATATATCAGCAATCCTACTAATATTATTAACGCGAAAGTTTGTAAGTATGGATGGATATTTATTACTCTTTCACGTAAAAACTACTGAATGGATTTTAATGAAAATTTTCAATAACATAGCTTNAAAAGTTATCTCTCTCTTTCTAAATATCTGCTTGTCTGGTTGTCCTTTATAGAATCATTAACTATACATTTGGTCATGTCGTGATCATCAGCAAAGTGTTGTGCATGAGCCCACAAAGGTTTCTGCTTGCGGTAACAACGTGGGGCTCAGCTACAATTGGTATAAAAACGTGTGTGTTGTTGTCATAATCATTAATTAGAAACTATTTTTATCTGCCACTACCCCGACGACTGACTCGTGCTTTAGTAGTTTTTATAGTTATTTGTATGGCAACATTATTATCGTAGCTTCATCTGCGTCACCCAAAGTTTCATTTTATACTCATAGTATTTATTTTGTAGGATTTAGGTAGTCAAATAAGCAATAAACAGTGTGATATTAATTTTAATAAGTTTTTAGTTAGTAGCATACAGAAATGAGCCTATGTACAAGTGAATAAAGTTATTTATTGGTGGGACATTGATTACATTATTGAATTGTTGTTGCAGGGGACACAATTATATTTTCCGGAATGCAAGGTGAGTTCTCCTATCAAACATTTTAAACGTAAACAATTCGATTCTCATTATATATACCTGTAAAGTTATTTATTACAACAATAATAAAATATGCTTGTGGCACTTTCCTTATTACATTGAACTTATTTACTTTCATTCTTGGTTACGACGTATTAAACGAATTAATAAACAACCTGTTACGTGTTTGCTACGTTCTCCTATATAATACATTTTCATTGAGCTACTGAAAGTGCTAAGTAAAGTGTACATTTGTAATGAATACAGTTCTTAAAGTTGACACAGATTACTTGACAGGAAATTTATATAATTTATCCTGGCGTATATTCTCCAGGAAAAGTAAACTTTGCATAGTAGTTTATGCTTTCATAGTTTATTTGTGTTTAGAGTGAAATGGGGTGTTTCTAGATTCTAAATTGTTTTTCATAACTTTATAAGTTTCATAATACAAACAGAAAATAACCTCTTAATGTGAAAGCAGTGGTTGCTCATTTTTATCAAAGCTTTTTTGAAAGATTTAAAAGAAATTTTAATTTACAAATTGAGAATAGAAACTTTAGATTATCATTTTTATTTTAGGGCCCACATGGTTACTTTGTTTGCCCTATATATAAAAAAAAAGTTAGGATTGTTTATATCAACAAACATGTTAATCCGAATTAACTTTTTGCTATGAAATAAAGGGAAAATTATCACAATGTTTCATGAATGAAAGTAAAAGTTACTTTATACTGTTATAAAAATAGACTCAAGAAATTT
Source organism: Hyphantria cunea (assembly GCA_003709505.1). Lineage (NCBI taxonomy): Eukaryota > Metazoa > Arthropoda > Insecta > Lepidoptera > Erebidae > Hyphantria > Hyphantria cunea. The sequence goes on along the minus strand of PKRV01003570.1, from coordinate 41,774 downwards.
ACTTTAATTTTATGTTCTATTCTTTTATAAAGAATCCCACACAAAGGTGCCTGCTTTAATAAAAGTTTGCAAAAGTCATTGACATGCAGTGGACTGTATTACACAGAATATGAAAAAAGAAAGCCTGTTAATAACATACACAAACTGACTAACTGAGAATAGGTGTAGTGAACATAGAAACATAATGAAAAATTTAATACAAACATTTTATGTTGTAGGTGATGATGATATCCCCGGAATTGGTCAATATGATGATTTTCACACAATCGACTGGCAAAGAGACATAGCTCGAGATCGCATGCGACACAGATACATAGTGAAAAAGCGGCAAGACTCGTTATGGGATCTAATCAAGGTTCGTGACATAATGGCTTAGATTACCTCAAAGAAATGTTGATGTATAATACTACTAGTTGGTGTAAATAAAGTTTTACCATACATAAAATTGGCATTCCAATTGTGTAACAAACATTGGTGAGCTACATTACTGGATGTCAAGTTGTTTTTTACTTTTATTGTGAGCCAGTAATATTATCACAGCCTACAAAAAATTGGTGTTACACAATTCTTTTGTCACTATTTACCATATAAGCTACCGAAGCTTCAAACAACCCCTCCCCATCATCATTTCAGCTGTGCCTCCCCAAAGCTCTCCACCACAACATTTCTTACACAACAGGCATCTAACGGTTTTGACCCCACAGTTATTCATATAAATGTATGGGTGGCCGGCAGTAGTCGGCGATATAAATATTGAAATTTAGTAACCAAACTAGATTTTGTTACTCTTGGTCATTGAAGGGTAAAAGCACCATTCAATGACTACAACGGTACGGGAACATTGTACATCAATGATACATATATATACATACAATTTATGAGTTATAAAATCTTTCCTTATTAGCAAAAATAAATAATACTCTTTACCTCGATGGTAATAGCAAATGGAAGGTGTAAACAGTCGGCTTTAACTACCAATGTGGATAGTTGGTGATGTATAAAACAAGTTCGCTTAATGAGCTATATTCTATTCATCTTTGTTCTGATGATAAATGTTACAGTAGTTGGGCTTCTTTATGATCTTTCTCAGCTCTGCTAGTAACATTCTGTCCTGTATACCAACACAATCTAATAAAGATGAGATGTTAGGGTTGTCTGTCGTGAAATATCCAATTGAACATTAGAAAATATGTCCCCCTGAGCCTGTAGAATATACCTTGTTTTAAGACATGTAATCTAAACTGCTTTAAAATCACTTAGCTTAAAAAATAATATTCATTTGTTCTACAAAGTGTACCTAATCAGACAAGTATACTTTGAAAGTTACAGAAAAGTTACTACAATTCAGGTTTATGGTTTCATAGCAACAGAAAAATGATTATTAATATTATTTAAAATATACAGGTTATCTCCACTTTTTTCCTTGTGTGCTAAGAACACAAACATTTATTGTAAATATCTAAAGAACTACAATGTGTAATATACATTCCAAATTTAAATTATTCTCGGATTACAACAAGGACTCTTTAATATTTAAAGTGGATTGTACAGTATTTTCAATAAATTATTTCTATCGCGTTACACGAATACTTGTTTACGTTAGTGAAATACACGTTGTGCGATACACTCGCCGGCTCACATTACATTATGGTGTTATAAGTGGGTCAGTACTACAATTCTATTATTCAAAATTAAAATAAGTGTGTGTCTGAGCTCCGATGCACGACTGTGATACGATATGACTAATGACAAAGCGTTGCAGCCTAACGCCACGCTTTTAGCTAGGCTCGATTTAAGTCTTCATAAAATTTTCATACAGCGTGTTTCAGAAAGTTATACATTATTCAATCAAACTATGGCAAATTTAGTATATTGATTTGCAGATGTCTATTGCGGTCACTAACCATAAACTATCGTCTGCTCATTTCCCTTTATATCTTTTAGGTAGGTTGTGATACCCCTTCACACTTGCTGCGCGGTAAAAAAGTAAAAGCTCTTTATTGTTTTCTGCTTGATTAATTGTCATAAATAAATGTATGTTTGTGATGAGCGTTCATGCCCATTTTACTCGTTCAACTCCTTATGTGTTCATACAACTGTTATCAACTTTATCTTATATATTTAGTTGATATGTATGTACGAGTTCTATGGTGCAGTGTTATAGTATTCGGTTAAAAGAAGACGGTAGCGAGTTTGGATCCCGCTCTGCTTAAAAATTGTACTAGAAGAAGAGTTAGTATCCAAGATTGGTTATTCGTAATCAAGAATCTATGGTACAGGGCTTTAGATACGATGAATAGCTACATCTGAAAGTGTTATAACGTAAGGTTTACTTGTGCAGGGCGCACACGACGCGTGGTCGGGGTGGGTGTGCGTGTTGCTGGTGGGCGTGTGCACAGGCATGGTGGCCGGAGTTATAGACATTGGCGCTTCTTGGATGACAGACCTGAAATTCGGTATCTGTCCACAGGCCTTTTGGCTAAACAGAGAACAGTGCTGTTGGTCAGACACGGATACCACTTTCAACACTGGAAACTGTTCGCAGGTGACTCTTAATTTATCCAAGTCTTAAACAAATCAAAAATCTTTAACAAATTATTACAATTGTGTCTGATTGTAATATTATAATTTTTTACAATAGCTCTTTTAATTTCACAACTTTGTGAACAAAAGTATTCTTGTTTATTTTTATTCCTACTTATAAACCCACCAAAAAGTTTTACAATAATATGTTTACTCAATAATCTTTTATATTCCAAGAAAAGAGGAGAGTAATGTTTTTTATTTGTTTCAGTGGTTGACATGGCCGCAAGTTCTGGGCGGCAAGCGCGAGGGTCCTGGCGCCTACATCGTTAGCTACCTATTCTACATAGTATGGGCGCTCATTTTTGCGGCTTTATCCGCTTCACTAGTTCGGATGTTTGCGCCTTATGCCTGCGGATCAGGTACACAAATATTATTTTTTTATGAGATAGGAGGCAAACGAGCAGACCTATCGCCTGATAGTAAGCGATTACCGCGGCACTTGGACGTCCGCAACACAAGTGCGTTGCAGGCCTTTTAATATAGAAGGAGAACGGTCTTTTCTTGAAGGTTTGAAAGTCGTATTGGTCCGCGAATACCGCAGGTGACAGTTCATTGCACTATTTTGCTGTGCGAGGCAGAATGCCGTCTAGATGATGGGGATGAAACTTCTGTAGCGTAGAACGATCAACTTATAAACAACCGTCATCAGGCGAAGCACAATGCGATAGTTTTATACAATCTATTTATTTATTTAACAATCTTCTTATTATGGTAACAAATGATTTTTAATGCTGTCATTATGAATTACCTCAGTGAGAAATAAAATACGTGTACCTCATCCGCCATTAAATTAAGAGTGCGAAGCGCGCGCGTGAGGTCGCCTCGCTCAGTAGGTCGGTGCGCCCGCTCGGGACAGCCAGCAGCCACACCTATCTGTCTGGAACACTTATTGTGATTCTGCCTAGCATGTCCGTATTGTGTATCCCACCCCTAAATACTCTGAACAGCTACGAGACGAGTGTTCGTTCCCTTCTGACCCTCAATTCGTTGTATCCCACCATACCCAGAACAAATAATGTGGGATACATCAATGAATAAAATTGATATATCCCATAATATCTCTGGCACAAAAATCTTACAAATTTATTTTGAACTCGTTCCAACATGATGTCATATTTAGCTTCATGTGGGGCCCAGATAACTGCGTTACTCTCTAGCTGACTTCTTGCTAGTGCGTTATACAATGCTATAATTGTATTGAGGTTGCTGAAGTCCTTTACCGTTCGCATAACAAAACCTAAGTTTCTGTAAACCATTTTACAACACGTGACAATATGACCCCGAAATCTTAGCTCAGTGTTAAGATGAATCCCTAAATCCTTAACTTCTGTGACCCTTCCCATCGGAGTCTCATCTACTGTATAGTTGTATGAGATGGGTGAGCGTAATCGAGAGAAGGCGATTGTCAGGCATTTTAAGATGTTAAACTGCAAGAGATTGTCTTTACTCCAGGTTATCACCCTATCAATATTTGTCTGAAGCCTCTTACAATCCTCCAAGTGACTTATAGGGAGGGAGAGCTTAAAGTCGTCGGCGAACATTAAGCATTTTTATCTTGGGCCACTCTGGGTAGAGATCATGAACTATTATAATGAATTCTAGTGGTCCAAAGCTGCTACCCTGACTAACGCCTAACCTGGTGAATGGTACATGTCCTCCGTATTCCACGTACTGCTGCCTAGCTCGTATATAGCTGGCAAAAAACTTAAGCAAGTGTGGAGTGCAACCTACGCCCGCTAGCTTCCTCAGAAGTACGTCATTATTGACCAAGTCAAATGCTTTCCAGTAGTCGAAGTACGCAGCGTCAACTTGACCTCCTCGATCTACCACAGAGACCACCTCTGTTATGTAGTGGCACTCTTTTGGGGTCTTAAGCACATACATAACAATCACGTGAACATCGCCGACACTGTCAATTACATGTAACTGTAGTTCCACTTATATGAGGACCCTCTATTACGCAAATGGAATTACACTTTAGAATATATTTTATAAATATATATACCATTGGCAACCGTTACTAGGTATGTTTAAAGTTGTGTCAAAACGAAAAAAATATCGTCTTTACAACGGGTTGCCAATCTCAATGAGGCCAGAGTGAAAAAGTAGCATTAAAAAGTATTTTACAATTGCAGTACAAGTGAAGACGTAGGAAGGTACGGAATTATAGTGAGCGACTACAGTAGCTCGAGTGATACTGCACAATACTTGTGCATTAAAACGATTGGAGCTGGAAGATCCTAAGCCCACTTAGTACAACTGAGTAGGCTATATAAAAACAGCGTCGTTATCTTCTTTTATAACAGAGTATAAAATTAAGTTGCTTCCGCGGTCCTGTTCGCGTTGATCTTCTTGAAATTATTCTACGGATTTTCAGCATCAGATATAATGATCCAAGAGAAAGGTTTCAATGTGTAATACATGCATTATAGTTACGGAAATCCGAGAATTTCAAAGACGGCCCGGACCGCTAAAGTAATATTAATTAAGAAAATTAACTTTTTTTTAATATGATTGAGTTTCAGTCAGTATTGTCATATGTATTTTTTAGTGTGATGTTGGTGATTTACAATAAGGCTAGATATAATTTTAGAAATGAAAGGCAGACGTTTTATTAGACCAAAGTGCATCGAGCGCTCGATGTAATTCAACTGGAGGATTTAGAGGTGTTACATTGCGCGACCTCAACCCCACTGCGCTGTACGTGTTGGGTAGCCTCTATTAGAAGCATGAAGGTGTTTTGTTATAATGCGGTATGTTTAGCTGGCTGTTACAATATGTCTTTGATTTCAATTGTGGCATTTCCATAACTGTCGTATATATTGTTCAGGACAGATTTTCATATTAACATCACAAAATGTAGTTTCAAAGATGTCCTGACGGAACTGTTACTGGCAGATAGCTGATGTAATAAGGAGTAACTAAGGCAGATTTTTTTTAAAATTAGCTTTGCCCCACTTTGTTACCCGCGGTTGGTAAGATACAATAATAACCACTCAGCTAGTAAGTCATAAAACTAATAGTTAGCTTTCTGTTGTTTTATTAACGTTTCCTCCTCTCAGTTATCGCACGTCGTGCTCGTCATCAATTTAACTTAATTGATTCACAAGAAAATTCAATACCGTTGTTTGCGCTGTGAACGCCAACAAGGGCAGATAGTATAATTTGCAAATAAAGTTGTAACTATTGCGGACGTTTGGTAATAATTGCTCAAATATAGGCAAATTAAATCTACTTGTGATAACGTCAGAGAAATGAACAATTGTGAATACTTTGGACTTGCAGTAAAAATGAATTGTAGCACTAACCTTCACCAATATTCAATGGTTCATGGTTTCGCCCTTGTATTAATGTGGTGGAATAACGACAAGTGAGTTTGATTTTAAATCGTGAAGACTGTGTTGTAATCTTAAGATTGGCCTGTGTACAGCAGCAGACTCGTAAAGGCTGTAGTTTATAATGATGTATGTTAAATATTAAATTTTATTTCAGGTATCCCCGAAATCAAGACAATACTGAGCGGGTTCATCATCAGGGGATACCTGGGAAAGTGGACGCTTATTATAAAAGTTGTCGGCCTCATCTTGTCTGTATCTTCTGGACTCTCATTGGGGAAAGAGGGCCCCATGGTACACATCGCCAGTTGTCTAGGTAAGTTTATTTTACGTTGTATTTTATTTGTTAAAATATAGCTGGCACACTAAAAATATATATTGTGTCGCGAGGGACTTTATATACATACATAAAACGGACACAAAAAACACCCAGACTCGGAACAACAATTTCTCTTAGCGCAGTAGAAAGCGACGTGGGGGCTACTAACACCAATGCGCCATACTTAAAGTTAATCCCACGTACAAAGGTCAAGAGGCTAAGTGCGGCAATGGCTCTTGAAAAACAAACATACAGACGTGAAGAAAGTAGTGTAAAAAGATTTTCAATGTATTAATGCAACCCCGTACAACGCCAGGGTAAGGAGAAATTAAATATCCCTACGCCGGTCAAGCCAGCGCGGTATAATAGATTAAATCCTCCTTCCTAGGGGAGTACAGCCGCACGTTCGTGCCAGCGAGGAGCAGTTCAATCGTGGACATTTCGTGCTGGCACAACGGGTTTAGGACTAGCGCGTCGTTGTGGGGGAGGAGACTAGCTCGGCTCACCGATACATTCGGTTTGAGGTCTCCCCTCGCATGGGTGACGCGTCGTATTAGTCTAGTATTAGTATTAACATTTTGTATGGTTTTAGCAACTTCACTGTTTGTTTTAGGTGTTAGGTAAGCTAATGTTGTGTTTATGAGAGGTGCACTTAATCCAGTACAAATTGAATTACTGACAAGATAACGTTTAGGAAATTGACTAGATAAATCCGATCAAATGTTAGAAAAGAAGTCTTTGAAACATTCACAGATTTCTTCCTCATCAGTTAAGTATTTGTCCTTTATTTGGAGTTTGTTGGGTGCTGCGACTTCTTTGGTTTTATTTTTCGAAACGCTATTAATCAAAGTCCACATTTTCTTCGCCTTGTCTTTACACTTACTAAATGCAGACAAATATTAAGTTTTCTTTAAATGTTGTAATCTTTTGAGACCTCGTTTCGTTTCATGATGAACATTTCTCTGTGTAAAGTATTGTTAGGGTTGTCTTTGTGCTGGCGCCATAGAAAATTTCGGTTGTTAATTTCAAAAATTATCTCTTTATTTATCCGTTGTTGTCTAGGTGGGTTGAGTAATTTAATTTTTGTTTTTTGCTCTCGTCGATATTTCTTTTTATTCACAGTTTTTTAAACTATCCCTATTTTCTAATATGCTTTTATACAAAAGTTCATAATTGATAGATTCGTAGATTACACTCTTTGTCTTTTTTTCAGGTATTCTTTTGATTTCGAAGTAGATATGTTTGTGATCTGACATTGGTGTGTCAAACAAAGACAGGTCAAACTTATACTGTTTAAGGTTTGAAGATATATGATCAATTCTTGTTTTAAGTAGTAGAAGTTTCGCGGGTGCAACAATATTGACCAATGTTGTTTAACATTTCGTAGTCATTCTTTGTATCTGGTAGATAGGTTATCGAGATTCAGTAGGTTAAAATTAAAATCACCAAGGATAACTCCTCTTTTTCTCTGCTGCAGTTGGTGGCTATAAGCATCAAGAAAACCCTTAATAGCTGTTACTGGTTTTATGTATACAGCCCCTATGTCTAATGAATAGTTTTTAAGGTGCACCTTAAGGAAGTGATCATCATTCAAATATTTTTCTTCAATAAGACAATGACTTAAGTCCTTTCAAATAAATATTGAGACACCTCCACCTCGTTTATTGCACCGGTGATTACATTAGTGTTCAATGCCAGAGATTTGTATTCTCTTGGCTTCATCGCTAGATTTTATCCATGTTTCTGTAACCTCTACGACATCCAAAGGATTGCAAATAGCTCGCACCACACATTTCAGCTCATATATATATATATATATATATATATATATATATATATATATATATATATATATATATATATATATATATATATATATATAT